>PVIC010018411.1:0-11716 GCA_004025085.1 Thryonomys swinderianus
GGAACTACAAAAGCGAGACCCTGTCTCAGAAAAAAAAAAAAAAAAAATTAGGTGTAGTGAAATTTAGCATTTTTTACTACACAGCTCTGTGAGCTTCAATAAATTCTTGGGGTTTTTTTGTTTGTTTGTTTTGGTTTTTTTTGAGACAAGGTCTCACTTTATAGTTCAGGCTGGCCCTGAGCTCACTATGGAGCCCAGGCAAGCCTCGAACTCAGAGCAATCCTCCTGTCTCTGCCTTCCGAGTGCTGGGATAACAGGTGTGAGCCACCATGCCCGGCTTCAATAAATTCTTAAAAGGAGAACAGGTTCACCACTCTGAAATCTTTCATGACCCTTGTAGTAAGCTTCCACTTCCCCAAGCTCCTGGGAAGCTATTTTCCATCTCTGTACTTACACCTGTTTCATAATATCATGTAGATGGAATCTGTCCCGTGGCCCTTTGAGCCAGGCTTCTTTCACTTGGCCAAGAGCTGCTGTATTTTGTCCATGTGGTTGTGTGTGTTACTGCTTTGTGCCCAGCACTGGAGATGCTGAGATAGGGAAGGCACGGTCCCTCCATCAGGGAGCTCAGAGTTTAACCGTCAGGATATTGGGCGGATCTCTTAGGTCTTTCTACACACAGCTTTGCCCCACAACCCTTCTTGTTCTGATGTACCTGGCACTCCTGCCACATGGTGACTGCCTGTGGATCAAACCTTTGAGCTTCTTGAGGTAACAGAGTAGATTGGGAAGTGCAAGGAGTTTGAAGCCAGCTCACACCCCTTAGCAGTTTAGGGACTTTGTGTTGCATCTGGCCTGTATCAGATGAATGAATGGGTGAATGACTGAATTTAACCTCCTGAAGTCCCAAGTCTCTTCTGTGTAAAAGTCAACAATAGTCCTTTCACCTACTGCTGTGGGGTCAGTACCTGCCTGACACAGCAGCCAGTGGGTGTTGGTAAAAGCCCGTCCTGTTCACATGACTTTCCCTGGAGTTCTTTAGCACCCTGCTGTAGATGAGCTCATGCACTCCATAGACCTTAGAGCTGCCTGGATCCACGCAAAGGGCAATGCCAGTGCCTGCCACATAGAAGGTACGAGGAGCACCAATGGAGCACAGAAGTCTCCAGAGGGCCCTATAGATGCCCGCTGACCCACCGCCCACAGTGCAGTTCAGAGAGCCCCTCAACATTGGTCTCCTACAACCTTCATCATGATGAGCACTGGATGGCCCATCAGTTCTTCCCTCTCCCCAATCATAAAACGTACCAGTGTTGTGTTGGCCACGTTTCCCTTTGCTGGCACAAACTGGCACTGCAGCTTAGAGGAGGAAAGCTTCATTTTGGCTCATAGTTTCAGAGGTTCAGTCCACGTTGACTGACTCTGAGGCAGAGGGCTGGTGCAGCAAAACTCCTCACTTCGTGGGGAAGAGTGCCAGAGAGGAAGTGTCCTAAGCCACCTCCACAGCCCACACAGATAATCCCTTAGGTGGCTGTCAAGCCAATCAAACTGACATTCACGTTAAATGTCCCAGGGACTTCCAAAGAGATCTCTCAGAAGGAGGAAATCTCAGCCCTTTTAGCCAGAGACTGCCTAACTGGGAGTTAGGCCTCTGGTTCTCAATTTCAGGAAGTTCACAGGCTGGAAATTAGGAGGCCACAGAGCAGTCTATACAGATGGGTCTGTTCTGATCTCTGAAACAGACTCAACAGGGCTCAGCATGATGAGTATTCTGAGTCATTGTGTAATTATCTGTTTTCTGGACCCCTTTCCTGCCAGGGGACCCAAGGCACACAGTAGGTGCTCAACAGTAGGTTTAATTGTTAAATTCACATGTATTTTTGGTTAAAAGAATTGATATTAGAAGGTACTGTTTCATAAGAAAATAATGGGGAGGCAAACTTAATAATTGTCCTTGTCCCATATCTCTGTGATTTTAACTCTTTATCTACAGTCTTCTGTTTTAACATACACAGTGGCTGTTGAAAGTTGGTATTTTGGGTCTCTATCCTCAAGGAAACTGATGCAAAACTATTGAGAAATATGCCTGGCATCCCACAGCCAGTCAGTGATGCTCCTGTGTGATACCCTCTCCTGCCAAACATAATCAAACTGGGTTTCTTAAGAGTAGAAACCTCTACCACTTAGACTGAAAAAGAAAAGAGATTCAGACATTTGAGCAGGATTTGAGTGGGTTGGAGTATGGAACTTAATGTTATGAACTGGACATTTACAGAATGTTGGTTTCCTGCTTACATTAGACTATTCTGTTTTGTGCTTTTCTAAATTGGGTTTGGGAGCTTTTCCATAATCTAATTTAAATTGGTCTTTCTTTTTTTAAGTACACACTGCACACAGCTCTAACTAAGCAATAAAAGCCCTCTCTGTGCTTGGAGAAGCTGGCTGGGTGGGAGAATGGCCATGGCCTTGGGGACAGGAGGCCTGTTTGATCTGGTCGGATGGGACAAGGGCAGATCTCTGTACACTCCTGGGCTTGGTAACTTTTTCATTTGTGGATAGAGAAGAGAGGGTTACAGTACCAATCAAATGAGCAAATAAGTGAGATGTCTGTGAGGACAGTGAGCCTAGGAAGAGTTATGAATGTGTTCGTTGTCCCAGATCTGCAAAGAGGAACAAGGATTTGAACCACAATGGGAAAAGAAAAAAACTGCATGGAGAGAGGGTGGAAGGATCAGAGCCAAGGTGAGAAAGAGGGATACGGTTCATTTCTGTTCTGTCAAGAGCAGTTCAGCTGAGAAAGAAGCTCATCTGAGTGAACAGTTTATGCGCTGGAGCCCCATAATTACACTGTCACTTGGTGGCAGTGAGTGCATAATGCAAGGCCAGAGTGGGATTCTGTCGGGCAGAGAAGTTGGCAGCACTCTGCCTCCACTGTCTGCCCTCATTCATTCGGCTGTGGCCTGCAGGCTCCGAGCCACGCGCTGCAGAGGAGGAGGGCAGAGGGTCACAGCAGTGAAGTGACACGGAAGTGGGCTCAAGTCTAACCTCCTTGCCCATATCATTGTTCAAGTCAGTTACATAATTTCACTAAACAGTTTCTGGGTCTGTGTTATGAGGAAAACAATGATAGCTGTTTCCTCTGATGGTCAAAAGAGACGAGGCTCTTAGATAATTTTTTTTTTTTTTGAGACAGGGTCTCGCTTTGTAGTTTGGGCTGGCTCTGGGCTCACTATGTAGTCCAGGCAAGCCTCCTGTCTCTGCCTCCTGAGTGCTGGGATTACAGGCATGAGCCACCACACCCGGCACTGTGGTATGTGCTATTGATTGCGGGCAGGCGTGAGTCTCCACGCCCAGCATTGTATATGGTTTCCGGGGATTGGACTCAGGACCATACACTTGCGAGGCAGGCACTGGAACCACTGAGCTAACCCTCCGGCCCGGCTCTTAGATCATTTTATTTTTATTTTTATTTTTTTGAGACAGGGTCTCGCTTTGTAGTTCAGGCTGGCCCTCAGCTCACTGTGTAGCCCAGGCAAGCCTGGAACTCAGCAATCCTCCTGCCTCTGCCTCCCAAGTACTGGGATTACAGGCATGAGCCACCACACCCAGCACTGTGGTATGTGGTACTGATGGCTGGTGGGCATGAGTCACCACGCCCAGCATTGTATGTGGTTACCGGGATCGAATTCAGGACCTTGTGCTCGCAAGGCAGGCCCCACAACCACTGAGCTAAATCTCCCGCCCGGCTCTTAAATAATTTTGCACCGCTTCTTGTGCATAGTGAGCACACAGTAAATAGTAGATTATCAGTCTGATGTAATCTCCAGGGAGCTGAATACCCAGTGGGTCAGTTCTGCTGTTTTCCTGTTTTCTCCCTGTAGCCTATTAGAAGGTCATGCTGTAAACAAAAACCCAAGAGCTGGGACCCAGACCAGCCAAGGCCCAGGTGGTTTGCTGTGCCACAGGAACCCTGAACTGTCTCCCTGGACAGCAGCTCTGCCCAGCTTCAGCTCCGAGTACCCACCATATGAGTGAGGATGTCACCTGTGTCAGCCCGGTAAAATGGAGTTTCTCCAGTACATTCTGAGTCCAGCCCAGAAGCATGTCTGTGACCATCCTTTCAGGGCTCACTTAACCTTGGACCTTGGAGATGAACTGTGCTTCTTGTGAATCCCTGTTTTGTCAAACCAGGGCCCTGTAACATCACGATGTACTGGTTGTCTCATAGTGTGAAGTTGAAGGGTGAAGCCCAGGCCAGCATTATCCCTTTTTGGAGATACATATACACACACAGCTCACTTATGAGTGTCAGTTGATCCAAATTTGTTTGTATTTTTAAAGAGGAAGTTTACCAAGATGAAAGTCAGCCTTACTAATTTGAGTCTATAGAGTGTGTTTTAATTGTGAGCTCTGGCTGATGCATTCAGCTGTGTAACCACCACAATCAAAGTGCAAGGCAGCCCCATCATCCCTCAAGTTTCCTCACATTCCTTTGTGGTCAGCTCCTCTTTCTACAAATGACCCTAACAACCATGAATATAGACTTCATCTCTATGGAGTTTCCTTTTTCAGTATAGCTTTATTAGTTTTACTGCTGCTGGACACAGTACCCAATACTCACAACTTAAAAGAGAGAGGTTTAGTTTAGCTTATGGTTTGGGGGAGTTTGAGAACATCATGGTGAAAGGATATGGCAGAATAATGCTGCTTAGTTTATGGTGGCCTGGGAGCAGAACAGCACCAGAGAGGAAGAGACCATATACAATACCCAAGACCGCACCTCCATGATCCGCCCAGACACATTCAGGAGGTTACTCTGTTCATCCACTAAGTTTTTCTTCCTCTAATGAAGCTGATGTATCAAGTTTAACAGTCAATAGCATGTAAATGGACCATGCTGATCACTGGATTTTGATTTTGCTTTGTTTACTTACTGTAATGCATGTGAGACTCCAAATGCTTTTAATTGAAATAAGGTTATTGGTTCTGAGATATTCATGGAAAAATCTATAGCATTTCTGTGCACCACTAATGAGCAATAGAAAATCTAATTGTGTTTTTGTTTTTTGAGATAAGGTCTTCATATATGTTTCAGGCTGGCTTTGAACTCACTAGAGGGTGCAGGCTGGCCTCCTGTCTCACCATCTTGAGTCCTGGGATGTGCCATCATATCTGGCTAGGAAATCTAATTTTAAAAATCCACCATACCACTACACACACACACAAAATGAAATCCCTAGAAATAAGTAAGACAATATGTACAAGATAGTTATGGAAAAATTTACAACATTTGGAAAGACACTGAAAAAGACATGAAGATCCAAGTGTTTCAGCAAAGAAGAAAGGGGCATAAGAGGAAGAGGCAGCATAAAGAGTCTATCGGGAGAGACAGTGTTCAAGAAGAGAAAATCTAATGTTCCTATCAAGATCTAAATATGTTTTTTCACAGAATTTGGCAAGTTATCACTAAAAATCATATAGGACAACAAAGGGCCCAGAATAGCCAAGGGAGTTTCAAGAATGTTAGGGGTTTTTTTTGTTTTTGTTTTTGTTTTTGAGACAGGGTCTCGCTTTGTAGTTCAGGACGGCCCTGAGCTCACTATGTAGCCCAGGCAAGCCTTGAACTCAGCAATCCTCCTGTCTCTCCCTCCCGAGTGCTGGGATTACAGGCGTGAACCACCATGCCTGGCACTGTGGTATGTGGTACTGATTGCTGGTGGGTGTGAGTCACCATGCCCAGCATTGTTGTATATGGTTACCAGGAATGAATTTAGCACCTTGCGCTTGTGAGGCAGATGCTGGAACCACTGAGCTAAATCTTCAGCCCAAGAATGTTAGGTTTATTGTAAACCTATGATCATCAATATCTTGGTTGTTACAGAAACAGTGTAATACATATATAGTCAGTCAGAAGATTAGCAAAGTGGATTAGAGTTGAAAATAATACCTGCCCATGTCAAAAAAACTACTTATGATGGAATCCTACTGTACACAGAGGGGTAGATTCACTAACTGTGCCTGGGACAATAGGAATGGATACAGAAAAGAATAAAATGAATTTCTAACTTATATCCTACATAAAGATAAAATCCAGGTGAATTAAGATCTACTTGGGAAAAAGGAAAGGTTAAAAACTTTTTATTTTCCTTTGCTGTGCTAGGAAATGAACTTAGGGCTTTACATTGAGCTACAACCCCAGCATTTAAAAATTATTATTTTAAGACATACCTCACAAAGTTACCAAGGTTGAGCTCAAACTTGCAATGCTCCAGCCTTAGCTCCCAGACTGCTGGAGTATAGGTATATGTCATTGTACCTGCTTCAAAAGTTAAAATCTTTTTTTTTTTTTTTTTGAGACAGGGTCTCGCTTTGTAGTTCAGGCTGGGTCTGAGCTCACTATGTAGTCCAGGCAAGCATCGAACTCGGCAATCCTCCTGCCTCTGCCTCCCGAGTGCTGGGATTACAGGTATGAGCCACCACGCCCGGCTCAAAAGTTAAAATCTTTTATAAGAAAATACGTATGACTATACTTCCTCAACATGTAGTTTTGCCTGACTGCACGGAAGATGCTATATATTTTGACCTAGCAATTCTATACTGTGTCTGCTCCAAAGAAGACTTCAAGGGGCCAGGTATGGTGGTGCACACCTGTAACCACAGCATTTAGGGGGGAGGATGAAGTCAGAGGATTGTCTCAAATTCCAGGCCAGACTATGCTACATAGTGAGTTCAAGAACAGCCTAAACTACATAGCAAGACCCTATCTCAAAAATCAAAATAAATAAATAAGATCTCAGATGTGTAGAAGGGAGTCACAGTCCTATTTATAATAGGGAAAAATTGGAAATAAACATGCTTCAACAAAGTAGATAAGTAAACTATGATGTATCCATGTAGTAAAATGGAGCATCATGATTGAACGTGATCTGGTAGGGAAAATATCATGAATCAAATTTCAGTAACATAACTTGGTGAAAATGTATTGCAGCGGGATACTTCAAGTGTGATTCTGTTTATACAATGTTTAAATCGGTAAATCAGTGCTTTTTTCTGTTTCCTGTGCAGCTCGGGTAGTTAATAAAACATGATGAGAATGACAAATATCAATTATGATAGTAGTGACTTTTGGGGAAGAGAAAAAGGGCCTACCAGGGCCTACCTGTCATGTTTGAAAGACTTTCATATATTTAAAATAATGGCAAGCAAGGTGGAGTGGTGCATTCCTAGCACTCTGGGAGGCTGAGGCAGAAGGATTGCAAGTTGGAGCCCATGCTGGCCACTCAGCAGGACTCTCTCAGTTGTGACAACTGGAGTGTCTCCAGACCCCGCCTGCCCAGACGTTCCTTGTTCCCAGGTTCGGAGCCGTCTGCCACTTTCCTCCTGGGCTCTGGAGAGAGTGGTGTGAGTCCAGCAAGTAGTTAAGCTCTCCAGAAAGAAATTGCCAGAGTTTTGTTATTTCTTTACTGAACAAACATTTATCAAGCACATGTTTGGGGAGAGACTGTCCTGGGCACCACTGCCCTAGCCTCACCAGGGCTGGGTGGTCTAAAGCTGAGACAGCCTCAGGCAGCGCAGGCAGCCCTGGGAGGACAAAAAAGGGAGGCTGTGTCCTCAGGCAGCTGGGCGGTCCCCACCCAGTTCTTTCCCAACTGGGGGGTTCCCTTGTACAAGTGAGTAATGCCACTAGGCCTTCGCATCCCAGTCTGTAAAACGAGGTAGTAGGAATTCTTACTGCAGATGATGAAAAAGGATTAGTGCAAAGTATGGCCAGCCTACAAAACTAGTGAGCACTCACTAAAAACAATGTCTTTTAAAGGTTTCATTATTACTCCCCCCCCCCTTTTTGAGACAGGATCTCACTATGTATTTCAGGCTGGCCTTGAGCTCATAATGTAGAGAGGCTGGCCTTAAACTCTCAGGGATCATCCTGCCTCAGCCTCCTGAGTACTAGGACTGCAGGTATGCACTCCTGGGCCTGGCATCATCACTGCTGCTTCTGTAAGGGCTGCCATAAACCTGAAAAATAGCCAGAGACTTCTCAGGAAGAGATGATTAGAGACTTGAATGAAGTGACTCTTTAAAAAAAAAAATGGATCTGTGGGGCGAAAGGAATCCTTCTCCACCGTTGGTGGGAATGTAGACTTGTGCAACCATTGTGGAGATCAGTGTGGAGATTCCTCAGAAAACTAGGATTAGAGGTTCCATTTGATCCTGCTATTCCCGTACAGGAACATACTCAAGAGAATTAAAAGAATTATATTGTAAAGACATAAGTGCACCCATGTTCATAGCAGCTCAGTTTGTGATAGCCCAGTCTTGGAAACAAGCCAGATGCCCATCACTGGAGACTGAATAAAGATGTGTTTTTAAAAAAATAAATAAATAAAATGGAGTATTGCTCTGTCATAAAGAAGACAAGTTCCAGTCATTTATGCAAAAATGGACACATCTTAAGGAAACAATAATAAATAGGTCACAGGTATGTAAATACCATATCATTTCTCTGGTATGAGAACTTATAGATGTAAATGAGTTCTAGAATGTATGCTAGATTTTGTGAAATAGGAAATATTCAAAGGGATAGTGGTAGGGGAATGTAATGAGGGGAAAGAACAAATATGATTTAAAAAGAAAAAGAAAGCACATGTATATAGAGGGTAGGGGGTTGTAGGGTAGGTAGGAATAAGGATAAAAATGAGAATTAAGTCGTGTCATATACTGGTACAAATTCCCCAATGATGAGTGTGATTGTGAGCTATACATAAAATGTACCAATAAAGAATTCAATTTAGCTGGGGATTTAGCTCAAGCAGTACCATGCCAACCTTGAACACAAGCAGGTCATACACTAAGATTCCAGATGCAAGAAGGCAGCCTGGAGGTCACGGGTCACTTGCACAAGTTTATGTGGGCAGCTGCTGGCCCTGTGGTCTGGTGTTAGGAGGAGGGTGGGCAGGGGGCAGGGGTCTGAGCCAGCCTAAGTACCATGCCCTTTAGCTGAGGCCTTTATCCATTATTTCCTTCCTCCAGAGTATAGTAATGAAAACTAGCCATTTTAATCTTAATCTCTTTTCCAGGAAAGTGGAATGGTAAGAGACTCCAGTCTTATGAGAGACTGAAATGTATTAGAGACTAAAGTGCAGATGTTATTTTGTTATTTTCTTATTTTGAGCAAGTCTCACTAGGCTGCCAAGTTGCCCCAGCTGCACTTGAACTTGGGATCCTTCAGCTTCAGCCTTCTAGAATGCTGGTTTACAGGTGTTGCTGACCAGCCAACAATTGTTTTTTTTTTTAATTGAATTCTTTATTGGTACAATTTACATACATCTCACAATCACATGTAATATTGGGGAATTTATACCACTATATGACACAAGTCAATTCTCATTTTTACCCATATCCCCACCCACCCATACCTCCCCACCCCCTAAATACATGCTTTTTTATTTTCTTTCAGAATCATATTTATTCCTTCCCCTCATTACATCCCCACACCAAATTTCCTTTGGAAATTTCCCATCCTACAAAGACCGTCATACTTTCTAGAGCTCATTTGCATCTACAGGTGCTCATATCAATGAGAAGATCCAGTATTTGCCTATCTGTGATCTATTGATTTCACTCATTAGCGTGTCCTCCAGGTGTATCCATTTGCATGTAAATGAATCAATCTTGTCATTCTTTATGGCAGAGTAGTACTCCATTTTATAAAAAAGCCACATCTTCTTTATCCATTCTCCAGTTGATGGGCATTTGGGTTGTTTCCAAGACTGAGCTATCACAAACTGAGCTGCTATGAACAAGGGTGTACATCTGTCTTTCCAATGTGATTTTTAAAAATTCTTTTGGGTATATTCCTAGCAGGGGGATAGCAGGGTCAAATGGGACCCATAGTCCTAGTTTTCTGAGAAATCTCCACACATATTTCCACAATGGTTGCACAAGTCTATAATCCCACCAACAGTGGAGAAGGGTTCCTTTCTCCCCACATTTATTGTTTTATCGCCAGCATTTATTGTTGGTTGATTTTGTAATAGCGGCCATTCTTTGTGGAGTGAGATGAAATCTCAGTGTTGTTTTCATTTGCATCTCTCGAAGGACCAGTGATGTGGAACATTTCTTCATATGTTTCTTAGCTGCTTTGACTTCTGCCTCTGAGAGGTGTCTGTTCATTTCAGATGCCCATTTTTGAAATGGGTCTTTAAACTTGGGGAGGCTGATCTGTTTAAGTTCTTTATATATTGTAGATAATAGCCCTTTGTCTGATAAATTGCTAGTAAAGATTTTTTCCCATGTTGTTCGTTGTCTTTTAGCAGTGTCAGTGATTTCTTTTGCTGTGCAAAAGCTTTTCAGTAGGATGAGAGCCCATTTGTTGATTTTTTTTTCTGCTAGTTCTTGTGCTATAGAGGTTTTATTCATAAAGTCTCTGCCTAAGCCAATGTCTCCAAGAGTTTTACCTAATCTGTTTTCCAACAGGCTTATTGTTTCTGTTTTAATATTTAAGTCTCGTATCCATTGTGAGTTAAGTTTTGTGCATGGTGATAGGTCTACCTTTAGCTTTTGGCAGGTTGAAGCCCAGTTTTTTGAGCACCATTTGTTAAAGAGGCTGTGTTTCCTTGATTGAGGATGTTTGGCTCCTTTGTCAAAGATAAGGTGGCTTAGTGTATCCTGCATCTTCTGATCTATTCCACTGGTCCTCGGGTCTGTTACTTTGCCAGTACCATGCAGTTTTTTTTTTTTTATCACAGTGGCTTTATAGTAGAGTTTTAAATTGGGGATTGTAATACCCCCTGCCATGTTGTGGTTGCTTAGAATTGCTTTTGCTATTTTAAGTCTCTTGTGGTTCCAGATGAATTTTTGTATTATTTTCTCTAGCTCTGTGAAGTATAGTGTTGGAATTTCAATTGGAATTGCATTGAATCTGTATAGTAGTTGTGGGAGTATAGCCATTTTGACAATGTTGGTTCTTCCTACCCAGGAACAAGGGATATCTTTCCACTTTCTGATTTCCTTTTCTATTTCATTTTTCAGACTCCTATAGTTTTCAGAATAGAGGTCTTTCACCTCCTTTGTTAGATTGATTCCTAGATATTTCATTTTTCTGGGTGTTATTGTGAAAGGGATTGACTCCCCAATTTCTCTTTCAGTGAGTCTGTTGTTTGTGTAGACAAAGACTGTTGATTTTTGAGCATTAACCCTGTGTCCAGCAACACTACCAAATCTGGTAATTAAGTCTAGTAGTCTTTTGGTTGAGTTTTTAGGATCCTCCAGATAGAGTATCATATCATCAGCAAATAATGACAGTTTAACTTCTTCCTTCCCTATCTTTATTCCTTTTATATCTTTGTCCTGCCTGATTGCTATGGCTAATGTTTCCAGCACTATATTGAACAAGAGTGGTGACAACGGGCATCCTTGTCTCCTTTCTGATCTTAGTGTAAAAAGTTTCAATTTTTGCCCATTAAGTATGATGCTGGCTGTTGGTTTCTCATAAATAGCTTGTATTAAATTGAGATAAAGTCCATTGATTCTGATTTTCAGTAGGTTTTTGATCATAAATGGGTGTTGGATTTTGTCAAATGCTTTTTCTGCATCTATTGAGATAATCATATGATTTTTGTCCTTGAGTATGTTAATATAGTGTATTACGTTAATTGATAAACGTATGTTGAACCAGCCTTGCATCCCTGGAATAAATCCGACTTGATCAGGGTGTATGATTTTCTTGATAACTCTCTGTATTCTGTTTGCCAGTATCTTATTGAGAATTTTTGCA
>PVIC010018411.1:11816-31704 GCA_004025085.1 Thryonomys swinderianus
TCTAGGAATCTATCCATTTCTTCTAGATTTTCCATTTTCTTGGAGTACAGATTTTCAAAGTATGTGTTTATTATCCTTTGGACTTCTTCTGGATCTGTGCTGATTTCCCCGTTTTCATTCCTTACAGCATGGATTTGAGCCTTTTCCTTCTTTTGTTTAATAAGGTTGGCTAAAGGTCTGTCGATCTTATCCTTTCAAAGAACCAACTCTTTGATTCATTAATTCTTTGTATTGTTCTCTTTGTCTCCATCGCATTAATTTCTGCTCTGATCCTTGTAATTTCCTCTCTAGTATGTGCTTTGGGTTTGTTTTGCTTCTCTTTTTCTGATTGTCTGAGGTTCATCATTAGACTGTTTATTTGAGTTTGCTCTATTTTCCGAGTGTAGGCATTCACTGTTATGAATTTCCCTCGCAGAACTACTTTCATTGTGTCCCATAAATTCCTGTATGTTGTGCTGGGGTTGTCGTTGAGTTGTAGAAACTGTTTAATTTCTTCTTTAATTTCTTTTGTGGCCCATTGGTTGGTTAACAGAGTGTTGTTCAATTTCCATGTATTTGTGAGGATCTTGGAATTTCTTCTGCTATTCAGCTCCAGTTTCAAGGCGCTATGGTCTGATAGTATGCAGGGGATAACTTCAATTCCTTTGCATTTACTTAAGCTTGTTCTATGGACTAGAATGTGATCTATTTTGGAGAATGATCCATGAGCAGCTGAGAAGCAGGTATATTCTCGCTTTGTAGGGTGAAAATTTCTGTAGGCATCTAATAAGTCCATTTGCTCAAAAGTTTGATTTAGCTCAAGTATTTCCTTATTGATTCTTTGTCCAGTTGATCTGTCAATTTTTGACAGTGGAGTATTAAAGTCCTTTACTACTATTGTATTCATGGTTAACTGGCTTTTCATGTCTAGTAATGTTTGTTTTACATAGTTGGGTGCATTGTTTTTAAACAGGCCCCAGGCTGGGGGTTGCTAGTGTCCAGTTCACTTCCAAAGAGTCCGGCAGACTGGGCCCAAGCTTCCTTGACAGGAAGCTCTCCAGCCTGTGACCGCAGAGAATCATGGCTGATTGGAGTTCACAGGAACACATCAGCTGGCTCCTGGGTTCCTCTTCTGCTGCTCACTCACTGCCTCCTGGTGGGGGCTGGAAACCAGTCTGCAGAAGCAGATAATAATTGGGGCATCTATGCCCAACTTCCCTGGAGTTGGTAGCTTTGTTTCTGAGCCTTTGCTGATTCAGCCTGGTGCTGTCTGGCATCAGCCTATGTGCTGAGACTTCGGTCCCAGAGTCACGAGTGTCCTTTGGATGGTGCTGACTTAATGTCTCCATGCTCTGAAACTTTACTCACTTACCAAGCACCTCCTACGAATGAGACAGACACCAGCCCTGGTGTTGTGGAAATGGTTGTGGCTGTGGGGGAGGCAGACATGGGGCAGACTCTCCAAACGGAAAGCGGAGAGAGCTGTGACAGCGTAGAACAGGAAGAGGAGTCTCACCCGAGGGAGGGCCAAGGTCGGGAAGAGCCTCCACCGGGAAGGAGGTCTCCTGCTTTCTGAGGATACTCAGGCAATAGTACCGTGGTCCGAGAGGTGGCCCGGAGTAGCTGGGAGACCTCCCTCTCCGTGGTGCTGGTGAGGAACATCCTTAGGCCGCACACCCCTGGCCTGCCTGCCGCCTTTCGCACTCCTGTCCATGCTTGTTTCTTACATTTCTCCCTTCTACCCCCATCCTATTTATTTCCTTTCCTTCCAGCCTGCCCTGATCCCTTTTGCCAGCTTATCTTGCTCACCTCTGCCTTCCTAGCAAATGGCCTTGCTCCCAAGGCGGTGGACCATGAGCCCAGGTCACCTCTCTGCCTCTAAGGGATGCGTGTCAGGTGTTTAGTCCCAGCCACACAAACCTGGCGCTCCCAGCGTCAGTGCTCATGGTACATGGGTCCCCAACTCGTGGTTGTGTATGGAGAGTTTTCTGTTTAACCTCAGTCTAATGGCCTTGATTTGGGGTGTCCTGGGTGCGGCAGTATCTTCTAACTAGGCAGACTCGTTGCCAGGACCCCGGAGGGTCTCTGTGGGTTGTCTCAGGGGATGCTGCTTCCTGTGGGCCCTGGGCCAGGGTGGCCCTTGGAACACTGGCTTGAACCCAAGTTGGCTGCTGCGTGTGACTTCATCGGTCGGGCAAAAGGATTAAACCCTCTGGCCCCAAGATTCTGGGTGCATTCATTTGTTTCACTAAATCTGCTGATGGCCTATGACATGGTAGTGGGAGCCGACAGGCTGGCTTCTGCATCTGAAGAGCCGTGGGGAGCAGGCTAATGTAGGGTGGGATGTGCTGGGAGAGGGCGTTGACTTGCCTGGATTTCCAGTGTGAAAGCCTGTTCGGCCTGGGGGAGGCTGCGGTGGAGCCTCAGTGGGCCTGCTGCTCGGCTGAGCGGGGCTGTCCCTCTCGCTTCAGTTTTGGTCTCCATGACAGCAAATGCTGTTTGAAGGAAGTGGGCTGTATCTGGAGGTGGGGACTGCCAAGGACAACCCAGCCGCGAGCAGGAAGCTTCCAGAGCACTCATGAAGATGAATGGCCCCACGGCAGCGTTTTCTGTGCTTGGAGAACGGCTCCTGGCATCAGAGACAGACATTTTCCATCAAACAGGATGAATGAGAATCACATTTCTCCTTTTTCCTCTCTCTCCCTCTAGGCTTATATTTGGCACCCTTTACCCTGCATATTATTCTTACAAGGCTGTGAAGTCGAAGGACATTAAGGAATACGTAAGTACTGCTATTTATCTCAGAGGGGGTGACTGATGGGGTCAGGAAGCTGCTGCTGGCTGTGACACTGCAGAAAGGGGGGGCAGCTTGGTGAGGACCCTGGAGTCCTTCATCGAGTTTTTTCTTATGAGGCTTATCGGGAGTCCTGTCCCCCACCTAGACCTTGCATGCTGACGTGAGAAAAGCACTGAGGGGAACAGCAAGAGGAAACAGCCTCTGGCATTGGCCTCACTCTGCCATGTACCCTGTGTAACTCTGCCTCCCTGGGCTTGAGTTTTCCTGTGTGTAGAACACTGCAGAGCAGAAAGCATTGTCACCGAGGACAGCCTTACCTTGAGAGGGGCTGCACAGGTCCTAGAGTCCAACAGGCCAGGATTTTGTTCCGAGTCTGAAGCTCTGACCTACTTTAGTCTGGGATTCCAGCACCCCACGGGTTCCAGGCCTGTTGCTGCCCAGGCTGTCTGAGGGTAGGAGCTGTTCTTCACCCCTCTTTCCCACAGTACCTTTCAGAGGGCTGAGCACAGGGAAGGCTGCCTGGGAGGTCTCCCTGGTTAGGAAATTCTGTTAATTACTGTGGGTGATGGCGCACCTCAGGCACCTTGTGGGGTGTGCTGGCCCCTTCCACAGGGCATCCAAAGGCCACCTCTGATTGGCAGACCCGTGCTGCAGGGAGGGATGAGAGAAGGGTGCCCTTCCCCATGTAGGACACCAGCCCAGGGAAGGGGGCAAAGGATATCGATCCTGGCAGAAAGAGACTTGAGGGCAAGCTGTGGCTCTGACATTTGAGCCCCAGTGTGACGTCTGAACAGCAGGGTGAGAAACGGTCCCTCTCTCAGGTTTATGCAGAAGATAACATGAGCAAGTCTGATGATGTAGGAAAACAAATAATTCAAGCTGGGGACCGTGATTCATGCCTGTTATCCCAGTGCTCAGGAAGCTGAGGCAAGAGGATCCCAAATTGAGACCCAGCCTGCGCAACTTCATGATTTTTGAGATCCTGTCACAAAATAAGAAATAAAAAAGGATGGAGATGTATTTCAGTGCAAAGGCCTTGTGTCCAGTCCCCAGTAACACACACACACACACACACACACACACACACACACACGAGGCTTTGAAAGTCAGTATTGTTTTTGACTTCCCAGGAAGCTTAATGGTGGCACCAGAACTCCCAGATCACCTCCCTCATGCTCCCAAGCTTCCGAGAGCTACCTGGCTCAGCTTGCATTCTAGGGCCCTCAGCGCTGGCCTGAGAGGCACTGCTCACCTGGGGACCCTGCTTGGAGTGTGAGCTTCTCCGTGCACACACTATAAGTAGCTGGGAAGTTGCAACGCAGAACCTCCAAGGTCTCAGTCGATTTAGCCCTGGCTGAGGCCTCAACCAGGTCCTCCGCCCTTTCCTCTCTGGGCCCCTCCCTGCATCCGGCACAGGGCATCTGTGCTAGGGAGGAGCCCAGACTGGGGTTACCAGGGCACAAGGGCCAATCCTCTGCTTTGCAGGGGCTGGAAATTCCCTTAGCCCGACAGGGAGAGGCTGCCCTGGTGAATTATTTGTGCTGACTAAACTCACAGGAGTCTGGGCTATGGCTGGGTGACAACTGGTTAATTGAGAGCCAGGCCTGTCGCTGACAAGCAGGGCAGCTGTTAGCTTAGGCTGGGGGCAGCTTGCCTGCTCTCCTGGGGGAAGCTGTGGAGTCGAGATTAGCAGATTTCTGGGTAAAAACAGAATCGGAAGGAAGGAGCCAAGTAGTAGCAGGCATTTTTTTTCTGTGCTCACACTCACTGTGACACACGGTTACACGCACAGTGTCAGAACACTGTCGCACTCACAGTCACATGCTGTCACACGCGGTCACTAACATGTTGTCACTCACACTCCCCTGGTTTTTTGTTCCTTGCAGTCTTTTTCACTCACAGCCCCATTTACTGAGGAGAGAAATGAGAGGGTTTCCCTCCCTCGCCAGCTCCACACACGGTGGGTTGGTGAAAGTGTCTCTCCTCCTCACCTGTCGCCCTTTGTGAGCTTTCACACCAGCTCTCTTCCTGCTGTGCTGCCCCTCAGAAATGAGCCCCTTCCCCCACAGAGTCAGTCTCATTTTGTCCTGTTTACATGGTGGCCTTGGTATTGGGTGCATTTCCAGCTCTTCTTGAAATTTTTTTTATTTTCAAAGAATCTCATTCAGTTGCCAAGTTGCCCAGGCTAGGCTCCAACTTGCCATTCTCCTGCTTCATCCTCCCAGAGTGCAGGGATCATAGGTGTGTGTCATCGCATTCTGTTTGGATTGGTTTTTTACTGTCATTATAGTGAGGTGTCATCATCTTGGGGGCAGAAAAACAACATAAACGGATTATCTTACAACTGTGTAGGTGGAAGCCTGCCAGGGCTCCGTGGGGTCCTGTCAGGTGGGACTGTGTTTCCTTCCTATGGGGGCTCGGAGGAGAGTCCATTTCCTGCCCTCCTTGGTGCCTGTCCTTTCCTCTGTCTTCAAAGCTGGCATAATTTCTCTTCTCCAGCATGTTTCCATTGTCGCTTCTGCCTCTCAGCTGGCTGGGAAAGGGTGCAAGGGATTGCTTGGGTCCAGGATAATCTTCCCAGATGAAGATCTTTAACTTAATAACTGCAGCGTTCCATTGACTTGTACCATGTGGGGATTAGGACGTGGGTGTCCTGCCTACCATACCTAACTGGCTGCCTGCCAGTCCCTCGTTTCCCTCCTTTCTCTGTTGTCCACATAATATCCAGAGACCTTTTAAAGACAGGAAGCTGTTAATCTCACTTCCTTTGGATCCTTCTATGGCCTCAAGATTGAAGCCAAAACCTGTATTCAAGATTTAACACTGCTGGTCGTCTTACTTCCTCCTACCTGCAGACTGCTTCTCTACAGGTTTTATTTGTTTGTTTGTTTGTTTGTTTGTTTGTTTTTTGAGACAGGGTCTCGCTTCATAGTTCAGGCTGGCTCTGAGCTCACTATGTAGTCCAGGCAAGCCTTGAACTCAGCAATCCTCCTGTCTCTGCCTCCCAAGTGCTGGAATTATAGGCATGAGCCACTACGCCCGGCTCTCTACAGGTTTTTAACACTGTCGACCTCAGGCCCCCGTGTGTGGTCTGTGGACCAGCACTGACATCACGGGCAGCTTGTTAGCCATGAAGCATCTTGGCCCTACCCACCCCCCAACTTAAAAAAAGTAATAATTTTAGCAAGATTGCCAATTTGAAAAACATCATTCTTAATGTTAGTCTTAAGATTCTCATATCTTTCCAGAATTGTACTTACTAAGGTTTTGGGATAGAAACTTAAACAAAAAGAAATTTATGGGGAATTATAGAATTAATTAGAAGGCTGGAAGAAAGACATTCAGAAATTGGGTTAGAACCAAGAAGGCCGAGTGGTGGAAAAGCCATACTTGAGCCTCTGGAAGGATCTGCTCAGGCCATTGGGAACACTGGCAGCAACCTGCCTGTACCTTTGGGACATTCTGAGGATTCAAATCCTGGATGGAGTGCTGGATTCTTCCAAACCCAGACAACAGGTTTTGCCTCAATGTTGGAAGGTTCCCTCAATCTAGAAGCCTTTGGATCCTGGGTAGCTGAAGAAAAAAAGAAACCCAGCAATTACACTCAACCGCTTGGCTGCGTAAAACTCACATGTGCCATTTGAAACCTTTACCTGTATTTCGGTTTTATTTTTATTTTCTTGGTTTTTTTTTTTTTTTTTTTTTGGTACCAGGTATTGAACTCAGGATCTTGTACTTGCAAGGCAGGTATAGCATCACTGAGCTAAATTCCCAGCCCCTATATTTTGGTTTTACAAAACAACCCTCCAACAAGAATTGTACTGGATTCATTCATTGGTTAAACCCAAATTTCTTTGGTTACAGAGCCCAGCACTAGGTCCAGCATCTCTAGGCAGAGTTCTCTCTTCTGGTTGTGACTGGTCACTAGCTCTGTCTCTAGCATTCTGCACACTCCATTGTCAAGCAAGCCACTTTGCTAACCTCTATGCTGTATCCGGGGGGGCGGCGGAGGGAATATATTAGGTACAGTTATAGGGCTGGAGATTTAGCTCAGTGGTTCCAGCACCTGCCTAGCAAGTGCATGGTCCCTGGTTCATTCCCCGGTAACCACATACAATGATACCGGGCATGGTGACTCATGCCCACCAGCAATCCGTACCACACACCACAGTGCCAAGCATGGTGCCTCACACCTGTAATCCCAGCACTCAGGAGGCAGAAGCAGGAGGATTGCTGAGTTTGAGGCTTGCTTGGGCTACATAGTGAGCTCAGGGCCAGCCTAAACTACAAAGCAAGACTCTGTCTCAAAAAAAATACAGTTACAGTGAGCCCTTGACTTGCTAGCAAAATTCATTTATGAGGGTTGGTTGTAACTCAAGTCAACTGAAGGCCCAGGTTCCTTTACACAACTTCATATAAACGAAAAAACATGTTGAAAATTTTACTGAACTCATTAATTAACAAGGGAACCAGGAAGAAGTTTAAAAAAATAGTTCAAAGGAGGCTCCAAACAACAGTCATATTTAGGCAATCTGGAATGTTGGAATTAATTAGTTAATTGATTTCTTGGTGAAGTGGGGAGTTCAGCTGTACCTCTACTGGATAAAATTCACTGCACCCCTGTGGACAAAACCATTTTCATTGCAATCAGTTTCCTAAAAAAAATTTTTTTTTGAGACAGGGTCTCGCTTTGTAGTTCAGGCTGGCCCTGAGCTCACTATGGAGCCCAGGCAAGCCTTGAACTCAGCAATCCTCCTGTCTCTGCCTCCCGAGTGCTGGGATTACAGGCGTGAGCCACCATGCCTGGCACTGTGGTATGCAGTATTGATTGTTGGTGGGCGTGAGTCTCCACGCCCAGCATTGTATGTGGTTTCCGGGGATCGAACTCAGGACCTTGCGCTTGCAAGGCAGGCACTGGAACCACTGAGCTAACCCTCCGGCCCAGTTTCCTAAAATTTTTAAGGTTGTAAAATAGCTCAAAGAGATCGAGCCGGGCCAGAGATTTAGCTCAGTGGTTCCACCACCTGCCTAGCAAGCGCAAGGTCCCTGGTTCAATCACAGTAACCACATACAATGATATGATACTGGGTGTGGTGACTCAACCCACCAGCAATCAGTACCACACCCCACAATGCTGTGCGTGGTGGCTCACACCTGTAATCTCAGCACTGGGGAGGCAGAGGCAGGAAGGAGGATTGCTGAGTTGAGACTTGCCTGGGCTACATAGTGAGCTCAGGGCCAGCCTGAACTACAAAGAGAGATCCTGTCTCAAAAAAAAAAAAAAAAAAAATTGAGCCAAGATGTGGTGATACAGGCCTGTAATCCTAGCACCCAGAGGCTGAGGCAGGGGAATTCAAAACCAGCCTGGACTGTATAGTGAGTTCAAGGCCAGCCTGAGCTACATAGCAAGACCCTATCTCAATACTCCCAACTGGTCAAAAAGACATTATAAAACAAGATTCCTGAAGAATCAAGATAATTCAGAAGTATGTGCTGGATACCTAGGATTCCATAGATGTGCAGTCTTTTTCAAGTTTTCCTGATACTTCTCTCTTTTACTACTGAATCCACGTTCCCTTTGCTTTCAACTAGGGCTTTAGTGAGTGGGTTCCTTATTCAGTAATGTGACCCAAATCTTCTTAAGAATCTGAGGGCTTGGCAGTCCTGCCTGTGTAGGATTGTCATACTGATGCATTGATTTCTATCTCAGTACACACAGTTCTAGGAGGTCCCCCAGGTAACCCACAATTTACATTTACCTTCCTTGTTCCCTTGTGTAGCAGTAACCTGAGTTCTCTATCATAATCAGGGTCATTCACTTCATCAAAGAACATATGGCCCTTTATTGTCTGTGCCTTAGTCATGATCATGTGACAGTAAAGTCTCTGCTTTCACTTCATTGAAATACTGTGTATCCTCTGGTAGAAGCATCAATCAGTAAGGTTCTAAAGATCATTAAAAAGTGAAGATCAGAGATTTAGGACCGAGAAGCAGGAATGTGTGTGTCAGACTAGTGACTCTCCAATTGTAATGTGCATGTGAATGGAATCTCATTAAAATGCTGATTCTGCCAGGCCTGGTGGCTCACACCTGTCATCTCAGCACTTGGAAGGCAGAGGCAGGAGGATTGTTGTGAGTTTGAGCCTTGCCTGGGCTACATAGTGAGCTCAGGGCCAGCCTGAACTACAAAATGAAACCCTGTCTCAAAAAAAAAAAAAAAAATGCTGATTCTGATCTAGTAGATCTGGGATGGGGCTGGAAATTCTACATCTCCAGCACATTCCCAGGTGATGTCTATGAACTATACTTTGAGTTGCAAGGAGCTGGCATTGGCCTTAATTTCCTTACTCTTGTATCTTGAGAGGCTAAAAGGCAGTGGCATATGTTGGTCACTGACTCAGAGAAGAAACTGCATCACCTGGTTCTCTTCCTGACCCCGCAAGGCTGGGCAGCATTATATAAGGCAGTGGAGTGCATAGAGGAGTGACTCCCAAAGGCATTCACCTGTTGTCTTATTTTTTTTGCTGTAACGGACGGAGGGTCCTCAGTGAAAAGCAGTGTTGTGTGAAATTAAGGCCGATGCCAGCTCCTTGCATCAAAATGAGAATAGCAGTCCCTGAGTCTCCACCTTACTGTGTGGCTGCAAGAATCCATGGAGTGGAGAAAAGCAAGTCCATATGCAGAACAATGAATATTCCAGAGAAGAACTGTCTGTGAGACAGGGAGCGTGATGTCCCAGACCTCTGTCAGGGGGCTGGCTGCTGCCTTGAATTATGGTACTGTCCTAGGCTTGGTCGCCACTGCTGGCTGCTTGGTCTCAGCAGCGGTCAAGGCCAGGCCCGCACTGGTGAGAGGGATTCCACCTTGGTGAGCCCTTCTGCTGTCTCTGACACCTCCACGTGGCCACTAGGTGCAGGAGCCAATTAAAACACGTGCTGTTAAGTCTGAGGAAAGAGGCTGGCTGACATCCACAGGCCTGGCTGTCTCATCCGCCTGGTTACTGTGAGCTTCCTCCACTGTGAGACCTTTGGCAGGCATGAGCACAGGCCACGAATAGCTTCATTCCCTGGGCCCACTGGCATTGTTCCCAGACCAGCTCCACACCAGGCTCAGCCTTGTCCTCTGTGCGAACCTCATCATCTGTCCGACCATTGCCTGTGTTTTTAAGTGTACCTGGGGCTTGTTTTACTTAGAAGTGGTAAGGCACAGACACGAAAAGTATATGAAGAACGAAGTTTGTGCCCACCGTTCCCTGGAAATAGGGCTACGTGGGAGACACAGAGCCAGCCAGGAGGTAGAGTACGGGCCTGAGGGTTGTGACAGCAGCCTGCACTGTGGCTTCTGCGGGAAAGGTGAAGCAACAGAAGGCAGGCAGATTCAGGATCGGCTCTTCAGGTAATTTCAGCCGGCTGTGGCCTCCTTTAGCAGCCGGTTGACCCTGGTTGTCCAGGACTTGGCTGGGGACTTTATGGTGGGGGAAGAATATTGGCTCAACTTGGAGAGCCCCCGACTACCTCGTTTGCATGTGAATGGGACGCTCTGTCAGTGCCCTGTCAGTGAGGCTTAAAGAAAGAAAATCAGGAAATGCATTGAATACACACAGTGACAGTGCAAATGCGTTACCTGAGAGCATTTCTCCTCCTAGGCTCACTGCTTAGCTCACTCCTAAGTGCACTGCTTAGCGTCTGCCTGCTCCTCCTCAGTCTCCCAGGGCGACCTCATGCCCAGCTGTCCACAGTGCACTCTGGCCAGCAGTCAATGCAGTTAGTTTTTCTTCCTCAGTCACTTGGAACAGGGAAGTCCCTGTTAGTCTGAGAGTGTGCAAGGCTTGAGAAGTACTATGGGCCTGCTTAGAGGAGGGACTGAGAGGGGGGGTGAGGCTGTAGGGGTGTCTCAGCCTGCTAGATCCACAGCTCACAGTGGAGGCTTTTACTGCCTTCCAGGAGCCCCAGGAGCAGGGTCTGAGGGATGGAGGATCTCAGATCTACGTCCTCCCCTAAGCTCTGAACACTGTTGCTGTGGCCAATGAGTGCAGTTTCTTCTGTTCCCTCACTGCTGGGTCCTGCCCCTCACCAGCCCAGAGGGGTTTCCCAGGCTTCAGGGCACTTTCCATTCCAGAGCTCCTGCTGGACGTGACCTCCCAAACCAGCCATAGCTTCCTCTTTCCCTCTCTTAATTCTCATGGAAAGCACCAGGCTACTCCTCCCCCATCCTGCAATATGAATAGAATTCCTCAAACTTAGATGTTCTACTTCAAACCTTGGTAAAAATAGCTGTCATTTGTTTTCTATAAGGCCTGCCAGTGAAAAACATTTCCTGATAATTTTGGATAAATATGGTTTCCATTTCCAAGTCACCAGTATTCCATTTACCTTCTTAGGCTCCATGAGTCATCCTGTGATTTTTTTTCAGGGTGAAAGTGCTTTAAAGGAAAGGAGTCCTGATGGAAATTTGTTTAGCCTAAAGCTTTGATCTCGACTCTCCCATGGCTCCCTCACCTGTCTGTCCTCCCCCTTGCTGAGCTTCCCAGGGATGCTGGGCATTTCTTCTTTGGATGCTCCCTTGGGTTCTCAGGCTGCTCTTTTGTCTTCCTAAATTGGCTCTTTCTTTTTTCTAGGAGTAGCCAGCCCCATAATCACCAGCCACTGAGGCTCTGGCTTCAGGCCAGTCCTCTCTTCTCATGTCTGTGCAACCTTCCCCTTGGGGGACCCATGAGGAATCTGAGCCTCCCAAGCTATCTGATTCTGTCTTTTCTTTTCAAAAGCCAACTAGACAGTAGTTTCAGAAGTGCGTTCCCTCTCAACTTTTTTAGAACCATCTTTTGCTTCCCAATCAGAATGCTCACATTCTAACACAGTCATTCTGAGCATGTTCATTCAGTATTTACTGTGTGCTAGGAACTCTTGTGGGTCCTAGAAATACAATGATGTTCAAGAAGACTGGCCTCCATCCTTAAGGAGTTTATGATCCAGTAAGAAAAGCAGACTAAGCAGGTACATTTAAAGCAGTATGGTAAGTGTTAGGGCAGGGGCCATGTATGACACTGCAAGAGGAAGAAAAGGAAAACAATATGTACCTGAGCTTTGGCCACTTTCTTAGGGAGGGATGATTTAGGCTAAGACCTGAGGGCTGAAATCTGGAAGCAAAAGAAAACATCCTGTTAGGTACAGGAAAGTGGTTCATGATGGCTGGGGTGGAAAATGGGACAGAGTAGTTATGTGGAGGCCACTTTGGTGGAGATAATTAAAGGCTGGTTCATACAAGGCTTTGAAAGCCAATTTAAGGAATTTAGCTTTTATCTTAACAAGGAAGTATTGAAGGCATTAATCTAGGAAAAAGAGTCATCGCATTAGCAATTAAGATCATTTTTTTATTTTTGAGACAGGGTTTCGCTTTGTAGTTCAGGCTGGCTCTGAGCTCACACTATGTAGTCCAGGCAAACCTTAAACTCAGCAATCCTCCTGTCTCTGCCTCCCAAGTGCTGGGACCACAGGCGTGAGCCACCACGCCTGGCACTGTGGTATGTGGTATTGATTGCTGGTGGGAGTGAGTGTTCATGCCCAGCATTGTATGTGGTCACCAGGGATTGAACTCAGGACCTTGCACTTGCGAGGCAGGCGCCGGAACCACTGAGCTAACCCTCTGGCCCGAGATCATTTTGATTGGAAGGACAAATTGAAAAGGAAACAGAGATCTGGAGACCAAGATGAGGCTGCAGTTCTAATGTAGACAGGAAGGTGGTGGTGGGTCCTGCTTGGTTAAGTTTTCTTCTCTACGGTTTTTTTCCCCTCAACTTCCAGCAACTCTGAAGGTATCAGAATCCATTCTCCAGTTTTCTAGCAAATAAGAATTAAACTTCTTCTGGTCTCTGCCTGCTTGCTCTCTAATGCCTTCAAACAGTTGTTTTGAAATGTTTTGTTGAGACTTTTACCAGCAGAAGGGTTACCTCAATACAAGCTATTCCACCATTACTGGAAGTGGAAGGAACTCACTAAGGAACTTGGACTTTATTCCACATGCAGGAAGACTTTAAATGGCACAACATGCCACAGTGGGCTGTTTGTATCATTGAGAGCTCTAAAGATCTGCCATCCCTGACCTACAAGAAAGGTTGGTGAGGGAAAAACCAGGAGACACAGGAAGCAATTAGGAAATCATTACAGTAGTGCAAGAGATAAGGCATAAAGGAGAGGCAGTGGAATGGAAGAAGAAGAGCACATAGGAGAAATTTAATGAAAGATTTAGCTCCTCTTAGTCGCCTGGGGGCTTCCCACAAGAAAGGATTGGAAAACAGCTGTGAAGATGACTGCTATTCCATCCCAGAGCATCTGGACTGGGGAAAGGTCTTCCCGAGGTGTGTCTGTGTGAAGGAGTGGAGCCTTCACTCATCTGACATTAGCCTGGAAAAATGACCTGGCTGACTCTCAGGTCACTCTTGGTCTGCAGGTCTCCCTGGCTTACAACAGGGCTGTGGAAAAGCATCCAGGATCTGATTTGATCTTGATCCTGATCATTTGTGGAGCAGCCCATTTTCTGTCAGCTCCAAGGCATGGGAAGGAGTAGGGAGAGAGGGTTATGCATGCAGGTGGCACTGCCTGGACCTGCCTTAACATCTGCTGCCTGGGCCTGTTCTGCTTGGTATCAAGCAGCCAGTTTTCCTGAGCTCTGTGCTTTCTCCTTCAACAGGTGAAATGGATGATGTACTGGATTATATTTGCACTTTTCACCACAGCAGAGACATTCACAGACATCTTCCTTTGCTGGTAAGTGTTCCAGGAATTGGGGCATTCACGGGATGATTTGGCCTGGAGTGAGGGGAGAGGAAGGGAAGGGCAGAACACACCCTACCTATCAGGCCAGAGGTACAGATGCAGGAAGGTCTTTTGAGTATGTCTTATAAATTGATCTGTAAAAGCTTTTCTTTTACTGTTTTCTTTACTTTTCCAAGTATGGGTGATTTTATTTAAATGAAGATTATAAAATAATGTTTGTCCACGCAAAATGCAAATGAAACAGTGTACTAACAGTAAGTCTAGGGGCTGGGGTAGCTCAGTCGTATATACTTTGTGAGAATCTGGGCTTGACATCTGGCACCACTAAAACAAAAGCCTGTCCCCTAGATGCACAACTCCCTTCCCATTGCTAGAGGTACCACTCTGACAAGTTACTTGTTTTTTCTCCTAGAAATGTTCTGTGTACATTTCTTATATGTATTGTGGACAGTTTCATCCTGTGAACAACTCTGTTAAAATACAGGAACCCCTCTAGAATGTTAAGGTATTGTATTATTGGGGTAGGGACACCAAATTTCCATGTCCCCATTGTTGTGCGTGTATCTGAGAAGCCATGGAAGAAACACGGGGTACCTGGGGCTTTTTCCTATAGAACATTCCTAGAGGTCATGGTTCTTTAAGGATGCCTTACTGGGGAATGTGTAGGGCCCTTCTTTGTCTTTTAGGTGAAGACTGGGATGGTTAGATGGGCTGGAAGCAGATTCCACTGGTGGCAAGTGTATTGGCAAAGCCAAGGGACCCCAACACCTCTAGGAAACACGGATCTGAGTGGGTTACCTTAGAGGGTCTTGGAACCCTGGCAAGGGTCTGGTCTAAGACATAGGACTTTTTCTCCCCATCATACATTTCAGTGAGAGATTTGAGGGCTTTAAGTGGAGAAAACTGCTTTAAACCAAGCATCAGCCTACTGTGTGTCAGTGTCTAAATAGTAATTACTTTGAGTTCTCAGGATCATATATCTTTGTTGCAGCTAGTCTGCTATTGCAATATGAAAACAGCCATAGACAATACATAATGAGTGGGTGTGGCAGTGTTCTAATAAAACTTTATTTATAAGAAAACAACTGGCTGGGTTTGGCCTATGGACCATCAGTTACTGGGGCTCCTAGATTCTTCTAGCAAACAAAGACACCGCCTTTGACTAACTGATGGAAAAGCAGACAAAGTAGTTGAGCTTTGTTGGGAGATAAATGGAGTAACTGTCAGAGTAGAAAGAAAAGCTTAAAAAATAAATCCTAGAATTTCAGCACTTGGGAGGCAGAGGCAAGAGGATTGCTGAGTTCAAGGCTTACCTGGGCTACATAGTGAGCTCAGGGCCAGCCTGAACCACAAAGTGAGACCCTGTCTCAAAAAAAAAAAAAAAAAAAACTAAATCCTGGAAAGGGAGAAGCAGGGCACTTTAGGCCCCCTTCCACTAAAGCTTAAGGACTCTGTTTCTGCCCATGACAAGTTGACCCCTCAATATTATTTATGCTGAAGCTCTAGGCCTCCCAATTCTAAAGTTGTAATCTAGAAATTGTTTAGTACTTACTAAGTGGAATTTTCTTAGTAGTACTTTGTACTGAGCTGTGATCTAGAGACCACATAATTTAAACAGGGTCTGCAAGCCCTGCCCGTTTGTATCTAAGAGGGAAGATGGTGATGGGGGGATGCTGCAAGGGAGCCCAAGAAGTATCTTGTACACAGGTGTTTATAGAATCTGCTGTGTGCTACTTCTACATAGCCCAGGATGCCCAGTCCGAGCTGCACCTCTCAGCAACACCAAGGAGAACATCACCTAGGGTATTTCCAACAGCAGTGAGATGTGGGTGCTTGAGCACCTCCATCTCTTCCTGCTTCTCATTGCTTCCTCCTGTCCCTATCTCTTCTTGCCCTCTCTTCTTCTGATGACTGAACGGTGGCATTCTCAGAGGTGAGGACCTTTCCACCTAACTCTTAGGCTGGAGACCTCAACGGCAGCTCCTAGAGTCATTTACATCATACCCCCAGGGGAGCTGGCTTCTCAGGGAGCCATTCTGCAGTCACTGAGAACTTCAACTTCCTCTACTCATTTCCTCATTTGACTCTGCAGAGGACCAGGGCCCTTACCTACCAGAGAAGCCCCAGGTGGGCCTATGGAGGTTAAGGTGACACTGAGTAAATGACGAAGAAGACCCTGAAGGGGAAATAAACTGAAGTAGAGATAAAGCCCTTATCCCTTTGTTCATGGTTAGATCGACTGGGCAAAAAATCAATAATGAGGGCCGGAGATTTAGCTCAGTGGTTCCGGTGCCTGCCTCGCAAGCACAAGGCCCTGAGTTCAACCCGGTAACCACATACAACACCACATACCACAGTGCTGGGCGTGATGGCTCATGCCTGTAATCCCAGCACTCAGGAGGCAGAGACAGGAGGATTGCTGAGTTTGAGGCTTGCCTGGGCTACATAGTGAGCTCAGGGCCAGTCTGAACTACAAAGCAAGACCCTGTCTCAAAAAAAAAAAAATCAATAATGAAATACTTGAACTGTACCAAATTTGAGAACAAGTGGATTTGATAGACGTCTACAGAGTATTTCATCCCACAAAGTCAGAATACACATTTTTCTCAGCTGCTCATGGGTCATTTGACAAAATAGACCACATAGTAGTTCACAGAGCATGTTTAAGTAAATGCATAGGAATTTAAGTTATCCCCTGTATACTGTCAGACCACATTGCCTTGAAATTGGAGATCAATAGCAGGAGAAATTTCAAGAACCTCACAAACACATAAAAGTTGAACAATAGTCTCCTGAGCAACCTATAGGTCAGAGAATAAATTAAAGAAGAAATTAAATAGTTTCTGCAATTAAATGAAAATGCCAATAAAACATACAGGAACCTGTGGGACACAATGAAAACAGTCCTGTGAGGGAAATTCATAACAGTGAATACCCATTCTTTGGAAAACAGAGCAAACTCAAATAAACAATTTAATGCTGAACCTCAAACTACTTGAAAAAGAGGTGGAGAAAGATAAACACAAAGCTTGTACAAGTGAGGAAATGATAAGGATTAGAACAGAAATCAATGCAACGGAAACTAAGAGAATGATACCAAAAAATCAACAAATCATAGAATTGGTTTTTTGAAAGAATAAAATTGACAAACTCATTTAAAAGCAATCAAATCTATGCAATCAGGAGTGAAAAGGGGAAATCACCACAGATACAGCAGAAATTCAGAGATTTACAAACACTTGCTTTGAGAACTTGTACTCCAATAAGATGAAAAGCACAGATGCAATGGATTCCTAGACACATATGAACTTCCCAAGTTGAATAAAGAAGATATAAAAATGCTAAATAGCCCAATATCAATCTGTGGAATTGAAAATGTAGTTTAAACCCTACCGAAAAAGAAAAGTCCAGGCCCTGATGGCTATATTGCTGAATTCTACAAGACTTTCAGAGAAGAACTAACCCATGACTTCTGAAACTCTTTAATTAAATTGAAAGGAAAGCAAGACTCCCAAATTCATTCCTGGAAGCAACAATTACATTGATTCCAAAAGCAGAGAAAGACTCAGTAAAAAAAGAGAACTACAGGCCAATTTTCCTAATAAACACTGATGCAAAGATCATCAAGAAGATACTGGCAAAAAATACAGAGTATCATCAAGAAGATCATACACCCTGACCAAGTTGGATTCATTCCAGGGATGCAAGGATGGTTTGACATGCCTACACCAATAAATGTAATATGCTATATTAATAGACTCAAGGACAGAAACCAATGGTCATATCAATAGATGCAGAAAAAGCATTCAACAAAATCCAACACCCATTCATGATCAAAACCCTCCAAAAAATTGGGATAGTCTTTACCTCAGATTGAAACTTTTTGTGTTAAGATCAAGAACAAGACAAAGATGTCCACTATCACCACTCCTGTTCAATATAGTTTTTGTAGTAATAGCCACAGTAATTAGACACAAGAAAGAAAAGGAATAAAGATAGGTAAGGAAGGTCATTATTTGCTGATGACATGATACTCTATGTAGAAGGTTCTAAAAATTCAGCCATAAGACCGCTAGACTTAATTGCCAGATTCAGTAGCTTAGTTGGATACAAGGTCAATACTCAAAAATCAAGAGGCCGGGGATTTAGCTCAGTGGTTCTGGTGTCTGCCTGGCAAACTCAAGTTCCTGAGTTTGATCTCCTGTATCACATATCGCAGAACCAGGTGTGAGTACCACTTGGGAGGCAGAGGGAGGAGAATTGCCATGAGCTTGAGGCTTGCCTGGGCTACAGAGTGAGTTCAGGGCCAGCCTGAACTACAAAGCAAGATCCTGTCTCAAAAAACTAAAAAGAAAGAGAGAGGGAGAGAGAGAGAGACAGAGAGAAACAGAGAGAAAGAGGGAGAGGAAGGAAAGAAGGAAGGAAGGAAGAAAAAGAAAGAAAGAAAGGGAAAAATAAACAAACAAACAAATAAATAAATAAGGGAATCAATTCTTTTCACAGTAGCATCCAAAAAAAATATTTAGGAAGCAGTCTACCAAAGGAGGTGAAAGGTGTCCATCTTGAAAACTACAGCATTCTGAAAAGAGAGATTGAAGAGGACATCAGAAAATAGAAAGACATCCCTTGTTCTTGGGTAGGAAGAACCAATATTGTCACAATATTATCACACTGGCCATACTACCAAAACTACTATATAGATACAATGCAATCCCAATTGAAATCCCAACAGCATACTTCACAGAACTAGAGAAGATAATCCAGAAATTCATCTGGAACCCACAAGAGACCTAGAATAGCAAAAGGAATTCTAGGCAACAAGGACATGGCAGTGTGTATCATGATCTCCAATTTGAGACTATTCTACAGAGTCACTGTGATAAAAACAGCATAGTGCTGGCAAAGAAAAAGACCTGAGGATCAGTGGAACAGACTAGAATATCCAGAAACAACTCTAGATATACTAAGCCACCTCGTTTTGAACAAAGGAGCCAAATAACCTCAATGGAGGAAAGATAGTATCTATAACAAATGGGCTGGAAAAACTGGGTTTCACCTTGCCAAAGATTAAAGTTAGATCTATATCTTTCTCCATGCTCCAAACTAAATCAAAGTGGATTAGAGACCCAAATATTAAAACAGAAACACTAAACCTGCTGGAAAATAGGTTAGGTAGAACTCTTGAAAACATTGGCATAGGGAAAGACTTTAGGAACAAAACCTCAGCAGCATGAGAACTAGCAGAAGGAATCACCAACTGGGATCTCATCTTACTAAAAAGCTTCTATCCAGTAAGAAAACCACCAGCAGAACAAAAAGATAACCTACAATATGGAAAAGAATTTTTACCAGCTGTTTCTCAGACAAAGAACTATCTGTAGTATGTAAAGAACTTTTAAAAAATCAGGCCCCCTCTCCACAAAATTTAAAGACCTGGACACTTTTCAGATGAAGAAGTAGAGGTAGCTAAAAATCATATGAAGAGGGCCGGAGGGTTAGCTCAGTGGTTTCCGGCGCCTGCCTCGCAAGCGCAAGGTCCTGAGTTCAATCCCCGGAAACCACATACAATGCTGGGCGTGGAGACTCACGCCCACCAGCAATCAACATCGCATACCACAATGCCGGGCGTGGTGGCTCACGTCTGTAATCCCAGCACTCGGGAGGCAGGGACAGGAGGATTGCTGAGATCGCGGCGGCTTGTCTGGGCACCATAGTGAGCTCAGGGCCAGCCTGAACTACAAAGCGAGACCCTGTCTCCAAAAAGCAAAAAAAAAAAAAAAAAAAAAAATCATATGAAGAAATGCTCTCAGTGGTCTTTTGAGAGATGCAGATGAAAACAATACTGAGATTCCACCTCATTCCACAAAGAATGGCTGTTATCATGAAATTAACCAACAACAAATGCTGGCAGGGCTATGGGGAGAAAAGAACTCTTCTCCACTGTTGGTGAGAATGTAGACTGGTGCAACCACTGTGAAGATATCTTAAAAAAGTTGGACTCAAAGTCTCTTTGACCCTGCTAGGTATATATACAAAAGCATTAAAAGAATCATACCACAGTAACATATGTGCACCCATGTTTAAAGCAGCTCAGTTTGTAATAGCCCAAATGCCCATCAAAGGGAGACTGGATAAAGAAGATGTGTGTGTGTGTGTGTGTGTGTGTGTGTGTAATAGAGATAGATCTAGCTTTACTCTGTCATGCAGAATAATAAATTTGAGTCATTTATACTCAAATGGATGTACCTTGAGGACATACTCATAAGTGAAATAAATAGGACAGATGTGTAAATACCATATCTTTTTTTCTAGTATGAAAAACTGAAGGTGTAAATGCACA
>PVIC010018412.1:0-31621 GCA_004025085.1 Thryonomys swinderianus
TTTTTTTTTTTTTTTTTTGAGACAGGATCTTGCTATGTAATCCAAGCTGGTCTTGGTCTTACTATGTAGCCCAGATTGGCTTTGAACTTGGGTGATTCTCCTGTCTCAGCCTCTCAAGTGCTAGAATTATAGGCATGTACTGCCATGCTCAGCTTTCAGTTTTCAGCTTTTTTGCATAAATTATACTTGGGGCATCTCCTCTAAACTCTTTTTTACCAAAGGCCTTATCTCTGGCTACAAGGGAGACATATTGGCACACAGTGGAATACTGGCTGTCCAAAAGGACATCTTAAGACAACTACTATACTAATAAAACCAAGTACTTTCCTCGAATTTTAGTTAGCTCAATGGTTTCAAGCTTTTAAAGGTCAGAGTCACCCATAAGATTTTTTCAAGCAGAGATTTCTGGGCTATACAGCCAAATTTCTCATTCACAAGTCTGAGCCAGGTACTTGAATTTCTAACAGGTTCCCAAATGATGCTGGCTCTGCTGGTCTATGGCCTCATTTTGAGAACCATGAATCAATTAGCTTCTTCTAAACAACTCTATATGCCAATTAGATACATAGATGAGATATGTTTTGCTTCAGGTCAGATATTCCTACAGGGTTCTGCTGTGTGTTGCTTATGGCTTAGTGGAAATAACAGCATGGGAAAGGTTTTATGCTAACAAGGATGGTGTCCCAGCTCTGTTTGGAATGCTGTGTTCTCCAGTGTTCTCCAACTGTTCCATGGTGGGGAAGACAGTATGGTGGGAGGGATTCAGATCTACTCACAGGCACAACCCAGAGCTCACAGAGTCCAGTCCTGGGGCATTCTCACCTGGTATCTCCCTGGGAACTAAGGGCACATCATTTTTTGCACCATCGATAATGAACTCAGCCACATTTGTGTTGAGAGTAAAAATCATTTCAGGGTATGACTATAGCTGTCTAAGCTCCAATGCCTTGCCCACAAGCCAGCTGTGGCATAACCATACATAGCTTTGTTTTGTCTCTGGTCACAGGTGACACCTAACTGATCCACGAGGCTGTCACACACAAGGACAAGATTACATTAGCTGAAGACATCCTGGTCTTTGAAAACCATATAATGATGCAAAAAGAGAAAGATTTCACCTATGGAAGGACAAATTCCTTGTCATTTTAGCTCATCCCACCTACTGTTTATAGGAATGCTCTTCTTTCTGCTCTCATCAGCATGAGATTCACATCAACATAGGATTACTGCTATCCCTAAGTCACCTGACACTCCCTCCAAGTATTGTGTGCACCCAATAAATAACAGTTAGCTCAGAGATTCCTTGTCTTTGCCCACTCTGAGGCACTGACTCCCGACCCCCAATATGCTTTGAAATTACCAAAGTGCCTGTTGTCTTTTTTTCTTTATTCCTCACTGTCCTCCTTTCTAAGGAGTCAGGGGAATTGATTGCCTCTAGGACATATGGACACGTGGTCAGATTTTATCTTTGAAATATTACTCAGGTATTGTACTGAATGAGGGTATGTTCCTATAAAGGGAAAGGAAGTATTTCTGAGTAATCTAAATATTCTTACCTCTCAAGTAAGCACATAGCAGTGAGAATTAAGTCGTGTCATGTACTGGTACAAATTCTCAATGTAGTTTTGAACGTGTATATAAAATGTATCAATAAAATCAACTAAAAAAAAGTGAGCACTTAGGACATGATCCAATATTCACTTTTGGTTTCTCAATCCTCCATTTAAATGTTTCTTTAGTAGTTAAGATGCTAATAGTCCTGACTGCCAAAAGCAGTAACTATGCGGGAAGGTACAGAAGTGGGCACATCATAGGGATCTCCTTAGTGTTATGGGCTGGACTTAGAGTTAACCATACTGCTTTACTAGAAACCATTTGACCCCCCAAAACCCAAACTCCAAGTAAATTCATTGCCTTCTGGATCAGGAGTGTGCTTTCCAGCTTTATATCCCAAACTAATTACTAAGAAATCTTTGCAAAAACTACATGTATGGTTTTTGTTGCTACAACTCAGATAGGTCACATGTGAGTCTGTTTGTATGATAGGTAAACAGAACAGTACAATTATTCAACTGTGAAACTGTATTAGCTCAAAGTAGTATCTTTTCAGAGGTAAAGAGGCAAATGTGTATTTAGATTTTGTTATTGTAACATTCACATAACATTGTTAACTGTTAGAAGACATCGAAAAATGTGAGGTGGGACTATTTGTTACCACTGAGTAAAATCAGGAGGACATGAAAGTGCTGTGCACCTGCCAGTTGTGACTTGCGAGGAATATGCAAACTCAGACACTTCGTTTACTGTCTCACTTCTGTTTATTCCTGTGCAATGCATCTTGATCATATTCCCCAGTATGCTACATTGAAGCATTTTACATGGCCTTTTGATATGGGGCTATGTCTTGGTTATAGGAGCTACAGACTGAATGCTTGTAGAAGAGAAACTTAGGAAGGGCAGGAGAGGACGCGATGTTGTGGATCAGCAGATAGAAAGAAGCCCAGTACTGCTTCTTCAGAGATCCTGCTAAAAACCAAAAACAAAGCCACAGGCTGAGGGAGCCTTCATTGCTTTACAGAAGGCGCCAGACATATGAAGAGTATGCTTTATGTTGAGAACAGCATAATCCTAGTTTTATGGCTTTTGATCTTATTTGGAACCGCACAAATAGCTTCTCTTTTTAATGAAGAAAGGAACCTAGCAAAACAACAAAGGCCAATTTTCTATTTTTAGCTGGTGCAGGAATAACAAGACAGTGAATCACAGCCGTCCACCTCTGGAGTCATGACACTTTGCCCTAAGAATGTCCTTCTTTCCGACTGGTCTGCATAGCTCCAAGCAACAGTACTACCACACACTTCTGTTCACAAAGATAGGCGATGTGTTTACTTTTTAAACATCAAGATAAAGAGCTAATATACTATTGTATTTTTCATTCAGAATCTAAGGTATTTAAAATAGTGGATTTTAAAGTTGAATTTAGCATATTGTTTTTATAAGAATGTGCATTGTTTTTTATAAGAATGCACATTATAAAGTTCTACTCTGAACCATCAGTTCCATAATTTCATGTGCCAAGATTCCATAATGCAGTGGAATTTTTAGGAAAGCAACTTAGAGAACTTTCAGCCTACCTGAAATTGTTAACTCTGTTAACTTTGGAGAGTCAAGGAAATATCACTGATGGGCCTGACTCCATCTGACGTTGGCCTTTGCTTTTATACTTTCCATGTGTATAGTAAAATCTCAAGGATTCTCAATAATAACATGCCTTGGGTTTTAGACTACTTTGTATTTGGAGCTCATCTGTAGTTTGTATTTACTTCTGGAATCCCATAGGCCTGAATAGAGGGACCAGGCTGCCAAAGGATTCAGAATTTCTCTTGAAGATCCCCCAATTTTCCCCAACTATGACCACTTTTTCTCTGTTTGCAATTTACAGAAACCCAAGCATAAATTTGAGTTCTAAATGCTGAGAGCTTATGGTCAGGAGTTCTTAGGGAAATACATATCAAACTTAGCCTGTTATTCAAGGAGCTCACTTTAGGAAGAAGACTCAGTTTCAAAGCTGAAGCATTTCTAAGCCTATGAAAGGCTGTTACTCCAAACCTCTAGGTTACTGAATAGGGAGATCTCTCTGATGTCTTAGAATCAGCTGATCATCAAAATTCAAGTTGCTTCTTTCCTTTGGCCCTGAAAATGCTCCTCATTTTCTTGTTAGCCTGATTTTGCATTTTTTAAATTGAATTCTTTATTGGTAAAATTTATATACATCTCACAATCACACATAACTTTGGGGAATTTATACCAATATATGACACAAGTTAATTCTCATTTTTACCCATATCCCTACCCACCCACACCTCCCCACCCCCTATATACATGCTCTTTTATTTTCTTTCAGAATCATATTTATTCCTTCCCCTCATTACATTCCCACATCAAATTTCCTTTGGAAATTTCCCATTCTACAAAAACTGTCATACTTTCTAGAGCTCATTTACATCTACAGGTGCTCATATCAAAGAGAAGATCTGGTATTTGCCTATCTGTGATCTATTTATTTCATTTATTAGTGTGTTCTCCAGGTGTATCCATTTGCACATTGATTTTGCATTTTAAACAACTCTTATTTTTGTTCTTGTTTTGCTATGTAGTCCAGTATCTCACTTTACAAATGATTGTTTCCTGCATGCCTCAAGGGGTTTATATAAACAAATGATGTATTTAGGTGGCAAATGCTTTTGGGGGGCTTTGATGTAAAATGTTGCTTATCCTTATCTCTTATAGTCAACTCAGCTGCTGCTTCCTGGGCCTTGTGGTTTCTTACATGAGGAGAAACATCATAGCAAGGTTGTGTGTAGAAAAAATGCTAAGCTACATGAAAAGTCACTTATCAAGGGCTCTCCAGAGAGGGGCATGCTTTCTATTACACTTTGCCCCCTAAAGCTCATATATTCTTTGAGAAGTCAAGAAACCAAGGGAAAATGGCCAACTGAATGTGGAAAACATCCAGTGAGGATGAGATGTTAGTTGATGGCAGATCAATCAATCTTGCTTCTGCAGACTGATCAAGTTTAGTAGAGAACTCGTCACTGATTGGGGTGGGTTAATTTTGGCCCAGTACTGCCTGCATCCAATATTTTACTCTGTAAGAGTTTAATGAAGGCTGGCGCCAAGGGTGTTGATCTGGAATGAAGTACAAGCAATTTTCAAAGAAATGAGCTCAATCTTTTTTTTTTTTTAATTCAAATTCCTCATGGCTTTTGGCTCTTATCTCATCTCCCTGAAGCTGGGACTATTTAAAATGCCACATTTGTCAATATCTAAGTAAGAGACAAGGGAGGAATTTTAACATGAGTTGATAAGGCCTCAGTGACTTACATGGTTATTTAAAAAGAACAGCTGTGCATGGTCTGCACTAGATGACATGTTAGTGTCACTGTAAAGCTCTATTGAGTGCAGAAGGAAAACAGATCCAGGAATTGAGAATCCCTGAAGCTTGTGTGTGGGGGTGGGGTGGGGCAGGTGGCCTCTGCCTGAGTTACGGGCAAGCTGATCCCAGCCACGAGCAGTGTCAGTGGGATCTGAATAGGACACACTGGGCATAAAGATGATGCGGGCAGCGCTTCTTAGCATAGACACAGACACTGCACCTCAGAACCCGAGAATCCTCTCATTCCACTGCCTCAGTACCCTCTAGCATTTTATTTCCCAAGTATGCATGGTAGAACAGCAGTGTCCTTCCACGTGTCAGCATACCGGTAGCTGTTCGCAAGGGCTGGGGCAGAGTTGGTCAAGGAAGAATTCCATGATCAGAATGAAATTTGGAGGTTTGCAAATGCAAATTATCCCAGCAAAGGCTCTGAGGAGTCTTGCAACAAAGACAACTATTCAATCTAATTTAACAGTGCCTTTCAAACTTACTGCCTACATACAGTCTAGGGCCTCTTGTTCTGAAGTATGCCTGTTCACATGTCTTGTGGACAAAGTATGGAAATACTGTTCTTGATTTTGCCAGGTGGTTTTGATATGTGGCCAGATTTGGGAAGCAGAGGCCAGGAAATCATGAGAGGGAAGAACAAATTCACCCATAAAAGGTAAGAATGTGAGGAAACAACTCAAGGGACAATATGGCTCCAATTTGCTAGTCTTTCACATGAGAAAACTAAAGCTAAAGGATTTTTCCTATTTCTTTCACTGACAAAGGGAGAGGTGATATTGGAAGCCTGTGATTCCTAATGGTGCAGAGAAGGGGACACACTGTGTATGTGTATGTATGTATATGCATGTGTGTTTGTGTTTGTGTGTGTGTGTGTGTGTGTGTGTGTGTTACCATGCAAGTCTGAGGTCAGCTCATCAGGAAGGAGGAAAAAAATCGAGGGAAAATGGGATGTAAGGACTGAGTGTGGGGCATGCGGTGCAGAGCACAGGACAGGAGGGCACGCAGTGGCAGAACTTTGTGTGTTATGGGCAGTAACCTAGTGGACAGTAGAAGAAATGTGTCCACACAGGAGTGAATGGAGGCTGGAAGGGGTTCAAAAAGCACACTGGTCTAGGACCAAGGTGCTCACGAGAAGAGCTGCTTGTGTGAGTCCTGTTTGAATGCAAAGAGCTGTCAGTGAATCTCTGGTGATGTTAGGCTTGCTTGTCTCATCTGACAAATGAAATGCTATGCTTAAAAAGGTGGGGAGAGCACTATTTGAAGCCTTGGTTATTATTTTAGTTTAAGGAACATCAATTTCTCAATTTTTGCCCCTTGCAGTTTGTCAACAGAGATGTCTAATAGGTTTGTGTTAGACTCTCCTTGAGATCCAGTGAAGTGAATTAGCACAATCTCTTACATAATTAAAAAAAAACTGTTCGTAGATGATTACACAGCCACTGAAGATGAAAGAGGACAGGATTTTCTTATAAAGGAGAAAATTCTGAGAGCACACACACGACCCTTTCCTAACAAACTCAGTGCACATATTTGCCCTTATTTGTAAAGAAATGATTTGATACGAGCTAAATAGCAAGGTGTCTTAACTAGCTGGATGGCTGAGGGATTGCAACTGTATAGCAGGATTTTTTTCCTTTTTAACTGCAGTAAGTGCCATAGACAAAATTTAGCATCATACTCTTTTTAAGTATACAGTTCAGTAGTGATATATATATATATATATATATATATATATATATATATTCACATTGTTGTGCAATTTATTTCCAGAACTTTTTCATCTTGCAAAGTATACTGAGATCTTACTATTCAGATACCTGATATACCATTAATCTCCCAATAAAAGGGATGTATTTCCAGTATATATATGTATATATACACATAGGCTATGAAATATAAATAATACAAACACTCAAGAAACCAGCATCCATTATATTACAATCAAACTGTGGCTGGATTCTTTCTGTATCTGGCTCCCTCCCCTCAGTTTTTTAGTGTAGTTTGGAAAACATTAAACTACGTGGTAAGCACCGTGCTCCAATTTAGAACTAGTTCCTGTGACCAGTGTCTCCTTGTCCCGGAGTCCAGCGTGTCATGAGGGAAACACACGTGAGTGTGCCCTGTGACCCATCAGCACGTGCTGTGGACATCAAATGAGGCGGCAGCTGCTTCTCCTGAGGCCGAGAAGGTGTGCAGGGAGCCCTGAGAGGAAAAGTGATCCACGAGCTGGGCTTTGGTGGAAGAGGAATTGTTGAGAGAGTAGAGAAAGATGAAAATATTTCAGCAAGAGAAAACAAGAGGAGCCAAGAGCTTCAGTAAAGAAGTGCACAGCACGTTTAGGTACGCCCCTCGGGTGTGCCCTCCCCCCGGTACTCAAGGACTCTGAAATATATTGAGTGACAGTGTTGAGAAGGGCATTACGCTCTGCTCTGGGGGCCAGCGGCCTCGGATCCCAGCAGCATCAGTGTTCCAGGTGAGGACGCACAAGCCACCAGACAGTTCTAACAGAAGAAGCGGGTGTGGTGCTAAGAATCCCACACGGGAGACAAGGGCAAGAGGTGAGGCTGGAGAGGCGGGGCCAGGTTAGGAGAGGCTTGTACACACCATATGAAGGATTGGCCCTTTAGTTTTGAGCCTCTGAAGAAGATTTGTGGCCAGCTGTGCTGGCACATGCCTGTCATCCCAGCCCCTGGGAGATTGAGGCAGAAGGACAACAGTAAGTTTGAGGCTAGCCTGAGCTACACAGTGAATTCAAAACTAGTTGAACCTGCGTAATGAGCGAGGCCTTGGCTTAAAAAAACCTAAGGAAAAAGAAAAGATTTTTGGGCAGGGGAGCATATGAGATAAATGCCCTGATTTCTTTCTTTTCTTTTTCTTTACCTTTTTTTTTTTTTTTTAAGAAAAGGTCTCGCTTTGTAGTTCATGCTGGTCCTGAGCTCACTATGTAGTCCAGGCAAGCCTTGAACTCACAGCAATTCACCTACTGCTGCCTCCCGAGTGCTGGGATTACAGACATGAGCCACCATGCCCAGCACTGTAGTATGTAGTATCAGAGATCGAACTCTGGACCTTGAGCTGCGAGGCAGATGCTGGAACTGAGCTAAATTCCTGGCCTCTTTTCTTTTGTTTTTTAAAGAAAAATCTCTGTGACTGCTGAGAAAGAGTAAAAAAGCTGTTAGGAAGATATTATAGTAGCTTAAATGGGAGAATCCTAGACTAAAGTAAGGTGATCATTCATTCATTCGCTCCCTCATTCCACAACTATTTATCAGAGTGCCTATGAGAGCCCGGCACTGTGCTGGAATAGAGGGTGTGGGGGATGTGATGGGTGAGATGAGGGGGAAGGGAGGGAGTGTACCGAAGCCAGAGTGCAGTGCGGTCAGCCCAGGCATCAGCCCTCACTCTGGTCTCTAGTTTGGGCAGTGTGGAGGGCATCAGCACGCCCACTGAAACGGAGCAGGTTTGGGGGGTGTTGGGTTGAGCTTCGTTTGGGACATGTTGGCATGCTCTGCCTGCATTTCAGATGTCCACCAGGTGCCTAGAGCCATGGCCAGAGAGGAGTGGACACACTGAGTAGCTGAGGTCATGGGAATCTGTGAGCTGGCCTGGGGTTGTGTACAGGCCTCATAGGAACCGCCGTGCCCAGTCTGGTTTCGCTAAATAAAAGTGCTCTTTAGGGTCAGTAAATCAGGTCCTGCTGCCCTGCCTTGCCACCCAGATACCTCCAGAACTTTGCGTCTATCCACCAGACACTCAACCACTACCAGCTGAATGTTTTCATTTAGCTCAGTTTGTGCGGGAATCTTGCAGTTGTTACTGGTTTTGAACTTGAACCCTGAGGAAATGTTGCAGCAGGGGCAGAGACAAGCCTCACAGAACCCACATTTGCAGCAATGCATCACGAAGCAGCTTTGGTGTCAGGTCATGGGGCACCACCTGTACTTCCGGGAAGGGGTAGGAGAGTGACAGATGGAGGTTTGGGGACCACTGCTTTCAAAGACATGGTCTGCAAGAGGACAGCGGTGAAGGGTGCCGTCACTGAGGGCAAATTGCTTAATCTTCCCAAGAGGGCCTTATGACAAGGCCTGTGTTTGTCCTCTTTGCTGGTACTTCCGTTTAGAAGGCACAAGCCTTGTCTTGTTCCCTGAGAACATCATCATTCATCCCAAGGAAGCCAGGGATCAAGCAGGTCCTTGGAGTCCCAGAGCTGAGGCCAGCTTTCCACAGCAGGGAGTGGGGGCTGCTTCTTACTGACATCACAAACAGGAGAATGCATCTCCAGAACCTTCCCTCATAAAGAAATCCTTTGTGACTTACACAATCAGACCACATTAAGATATTTTGGCTGCCTTCTGAAGCAACAGGAACTTTGCTAGATAAATCCATTGAAAAATATTTTGAATATTGCAAAACTGGGTGATGCTACTTCCAATAATGAAAGATTTATGTTGAGAAATGTTTCTTAGTAATATATAGTGAATGTCCTAGAGCACTGTAATAGATTCCTATGACAGTAAAATACTTTTCATTCATTCCTTTAATCTTTATCATTTTACCTATGAGGTCAGGGCTCTCATTGTCCTCATACCATTGAAGAAATGGGTGCACAGGGGTGTTAAGTAACTTGCTCAGGGTCACACAGCTGGTGCCTGGCAGTACACTGCTTGGCTGTTCTATTTTTCCAGCTGTCTTCACCTAGAGGTAACTATAGTTAATAATTCATGGGCCTAGGTGAGCAGAGCCTGCTGCCAGCAATCCTTCCTCATCCCTTCTTTAAGAACTCACTGCCAGATGTTTCTTCTCCCTTCAAAATTCTGAATTTGGAAATGTGCTTGTTTTTGAATCACCATTCTCATTGGCTCATGGGGATTTTTTAATCCTCAAAATAAATTTGTTGTGTAGCCATAAGTACTTAAGACTTCATTTAACTCCTGGAGCAGCTGGAGAGGGAAATCTGTTTAACATCTTGGTGAAATTAGTCTGGTGGATGGTACTAATTCACTCGAGACTTGTGCCTGTCCTGGCTCGGTCCCTGCACGCATGTGTCCCTATCCGTCTCAAGTCATCTTTTTGCAGAAGTTTCTGCCACATGGTTCCTGTCCTGATTGGGCTTCTTGTCTTATCCATTTGCTACTTCTTTAAAATGTCAAGGGAAGCCACCTTGCCCTCCTCTCCGACTCCAGGGCTCTATGTGTCTGTGGTCTTGTTTGAGCTCAGTTCCTCACAGACCCAAGTCCCCTCCCTGTGTGGAAAGTGCTGGTTCTCCAGAGATCAAATGAGACAAGCCCCTGTTGCATAGAGGTACAATGTCTTTCCCCTGCCAGCTCTTCTCTGGAAGAACAAAGGTGTTGGGAAGTGAAAATGCCATGGCGACTAAGTCCTTCAAATTCACTGGGTTTTGAGGGGCACAGCTGGGTTCACATGAAGGCATAGACTAGAACTAGACGTGTCAGAACTCATGTTTTATTCTGTATTTGGATATTGCTTTACTGGGGCCTTTTGCAGCCTATAGGCGAGGAATAGAAATGGACAGCATGGGTATGGCAGATTGTCAATAGGGTAGTTATTGCAGGACCCACGCTGCCTGGGGGACACCGGCTAGAGTCATGTGGGGTTCAAATGACAGGGCTATAGGGGGTGCAGGTTCTTATTGATCCAGTAACAAACGTCTTTTGACCAATGGTAGGAATACTGAAGGTGTGCCTTTAAATATTAGCTAAAATTCATGAAATAAAGGTTGGTGTCTCTGCTGTTGACAGTAGAGGCCTGGGTTGTTCCCTCTGGTGGACACACTCAGTGCTATGGGTCTGCGGTGTCTCCAGAGCCTGTGCTCAGAAGCAGGGCTTGAGGAAGGTGCTGAATTGTGGGGTCTGTACAGGTGGCTCGCTGTTGGGAGGTGGGGCCTAGTCTGAGGCAGGTTACTGGGGCTGTGACCAGCTTCTCTCTCCTCTCTTTGCTCCTGCCTGCCATGACCTGAGCAGCTGACCACCGTGACACCCTCCCACCATGAGACCAGAGGGTATAACTGTAAGGCAAAACAAACCTCCCCTTTCAATTGCCAGCACTGGGTATTCTTCCTACCCATGAAGAAGAAATTAAGTAAGGTGGCCTTAGAAGAGTATCAGCTCAGTAAGGGTCACTGTACCAGTGTGTGTGTGTGTGTGTGTGTGTGTGTGTGTACATGCATGTATCACATGTTGAATAACACTCATCTTCTGTGATGCCCTGTTACTGCTGTGGATCTGCTGAATACCACACCCAGACCAGCCCCTCAAGCTGCCCTTCCAGCTTCACACCCCATGCATACTGTTCATGACTCACAGTCCCAGGGAACCAGGCTAGTTTACGCCAATTTGTATAAATTGTAAAATAATGAAACTTTATCCTTTACTGCTACACCTCTTGGTCCTTTTTTCCTCATTAGTGGTCTTAGGAACTTCATATCCCATTTTCCTTACACATCCCAGGGTTGGGGCACTTACCACAGTGCAGCAGAGGGGCCAGAACCACCAGAGCAGTGCCAGGGCCAGAAGCAGGAACAGGATCAGCAGGGCAATTGCCAGGATGGAGCCATCTGACTGTGGGGCGGAGAGAGAGTGGTCAGCAGCAGCAGCAGTAGCAGCAGCAGCGGCGGCGGCAGTTGTGAATGGGTTGTGCACGATCGTCTCTCCCCAAACTCTCACCAAGAGCCTGGTCAGAGAAGATCAGTTTGCCAAATGATCGTTCAGAGTCTGACCATCACATTGGGCTAATGGCTCCATAAATTGTTTAGCCTGTTTTCAAAAGAAATGGATTTGCCTTTTCAGGGAAGCCCAATTCTTCCCTTTGAGGGCAGTTCTGCAGGGCTCCCCCTAAGGAGGCAGACAGCAGGAACCACACTGGTGGACAATGTCCCTCTGCCCTGGAGCTGTGTCCCACCTGATGATAACCTCTAGCTTGCTTGGCTGGAGGTTCTTGTCTGAAATCTGGGCTGATTCAGGGAAATCCAACTCAAGATTCAGCCTGCTGCCCTGACCATTCCTCTTGGAGCGCATAGAACAGACTCCCAGACTATATGGCTGGAAAGCCGAAAGCCCTGGTGGAATCCCAGGGCCGGGGCAGGACCATGGCTTCTGAACCTGAAGGGGAGGTGGCTGAGTCAGCACCACAGTCAGATCAAGTGACTGTGTGCTCGCCAGGAAGGGAGGTGCCGGAGACCAACTTCACGCATTCCCAAACGTGCCTAGGCCAGTCCTGAAAAAAGACACGGTTGCTGTGGCCTGAGACGGGTTGTTAAATGTTAGCAAACAGAAGTCTCGCTCGATATTAGCAATCTAAGCATGCTGACTGAAGAGAGCGTTTAAGAATTCTGGTCCAAGTGTTTGCCACCTTCTCTCTGTCCCGGTGGCTGGGAGCACAGGAGGGCACAGATTTTTTGGGAGCATGTTGTTTTAGGTATCAAAAGCCCCTTTTTGTGTAAAACTGGCAGTTGCACTCTCAGCTGAAGAAAATAATTAAGGATGCTCGCACAGTTAGTGACGCTAATAAACAAGGTAAACAACATAAATGCTCACCAATTAGGGAAGGCTAAACAATGTGTAATGGAATCATCATGCATTTATTCGCTATGTTGACATCATGTTGTCAAATCATATTACAATGACACGGGAAAGCCTTCCCGGTGTAATGAGTGATTCTGTGTGCTCTATATATGTGGCATGATTGGGAGAGCAGAAAAATAGTTTGTTACTTATTGATATTATTTACTGAAAGTTTACTGATATTTACTAAAATATTAACACAGGTAGTGAGTCACAGTAATTTACTTGTTGTTTTACATGTCTCTTTTAGAATTTTATAATGAGGAAAAAAATTATAATTGTTGTTCTTTAAACATTTCCAAGTGGGATTTCCCTGGGGCTCCAGGATTCTTATGCAGATCAGGGGGTTTCTGGGGCTCACAGGTAGGCTCTGGTCGAACAAGGCTTGTGACCCTCTGTAAATGACAGCCATAATCTGCAGTGTTGTCCGGAAGACCCAGAGAGACAAGTGTTAGGGCTACAGACAGACGGAGAGTTGTCAATTCTCATGCCCGCCCTTCCCACCCACGGCCCAAGCCCAGGGAGGCTGGGTGGCCCTGCGGAGCTGGGGCATGACTCAGTCCAACTCCAAGTGCTCAGCAAGGGCTACTGGAAGCGGTTTAAAGGCTGCTGTTCGTCCGTGGAGCTCCGTCTTTGACCCAAAGAGATAAACACTCTTGGCTCCCAACAAGAAGCTAAGGCTTGGGAAGGCCAGAGGACTCCCCAGGGGCGATGGAGCCCCCGTGTGCAGGTGCAGGACTGGGCAGCCCAGGACAGCGTGTGGAGGGTGCACAGGGGGCAGGGTGCAGGCTGAGGTGGGGCACGCCCAGAGCTATGACACATTCACAAGAGTGGGCGCAAAGCCACGCTCACAGTGGCGACAATGAGAAGTCACGTGTTTTGCCAAACTTCCTCAGTCAAGGATAGCCCTCTGCAGCTCTTGTCTCATCTCTGTGCTCCAAGTCTGTAACATGGAGGACAGAGGGAGATGCAGATGAGCTGTAGGATGAAAGCAGAGACAGCGGCAAGAACATCAGCTGTTTTGCTGAACACTGAGCTGTAACGGACTCTCCCCTACGTCCCCACAACAAGAATGGGGAGCATTTCAGGTCATCAGTCTTTTCACTTTGAGAAAGTGGTTTTGGTCAGCAAGAGGCTCACGGAACAGTAGCCTTTGGCTACTCACCACAGCTATCTAACATTACACACATTCTCCTCTCCCCAAAGTGTTCATTTCAGAGAGATAAAGTCAAGCACAAGGACTGCCAAACAGTATGCTCATGATTTTGCCTCCTCATAGAGAAAAGAGAAGATATCTTATGAAGCAACGAGGGTGCAGGATCAGGCCTGCAGCGGGCAGGAGCCTTTTCACTGAGAGACATTTTCCTGGCTTTGGGCAAAACGCCAGGCAGCTTTTCTCCAGATGCATTTGGTCTGCCCTTAGCAGACATGGCTGTGCCTGGCTGGGGTGGAGGGTCAAGTGCTGGGCTCAGGAAGATACAAAGTGCAGGGAAGAGGCCCCAGAGGGTGAAGCATGTGGGAGCAACAACTTCCTCAGCTCTGGTGACAACCCAGAGACAAAGCCTGCGTGCGAGGCCTGCTGTCCTGGTTTCCAAGTTCTTCTGGAAACCAGTATATACCAAGTTCACTGTCAAAAAAAGCCACAGACTTCTTTCAGTAAACCTGAAGCGAATGTTTTATGAGATATACACATACAATTTCAGAGGTGCCTTCGTTTATGCATTCATTAAACATTAATTAAGAGTGTCTTGCTCCAGACTCTGGGGGTCTTGCTCTACCTCACTGAACGGACTCCAGGAACACAGGACCTCTTCGTAGATCCAAGACGCTCATTCATGGTCTGTGAGAGGAGTGTTTAAACAGCCTCATCACAGGGGAAGGTGTGTGACTCAACACTATACACCTGGGCCTTTCGTGAGTAAACGCTATCTTTTCTTGAAGAGTTTACATTCTAGTGACAGTGGAAATGACAATGATAATAATTGGTATTAGCACTGTTAATACTTATTAAGCACTTACTATGCATAGGTGCTATTCTTTCTACTTACATGATTTCCCTATGCTAGCTTCTTTAATTATCATTAACAACCTCATAAAGTCAGTATTTTATCTTGCCTACCTTATGGACATGAGACAAAGGGAGGTGGAAAATGGCCCAAGTCTCATGGAGAAGTCAAAACCTTACTATGGTCACTTTGGCTCCTGCCTGGGCTGAACAGCAGGCTATTGCTCTTAGCGAGTGGCCAAGCGCTGGAAAGCAGCATGACTGGGAACCAGTACTTAGGGAGGAGGTGGTGCTTAGCTCAGTGGGGGCAAGGAGAGGTTGGCATTTCTGTACAGAAAGGCAGGAGCGAAGCTTGGGCGTTGTGAAGGTACGGGGTGTGGGCATGGGAGGGAAGGCCCTGGTGGTGACAGCATGTTGCGTGGAGTCCTAGTGGGAAGGAGGTGGGCCCCCCACTGTGGGAGGTCGTGCAGGCCATGGGAGGAGTAAGGCTTCTGTTTCCCGCCCAGATCTGCCGTGGTCCCTCTTCGGCTCAGTCAATAACTTTAAGCCTTCTTTTGCCTGTCAAACATTGAAGTATAAAGTGTTCACACAGAGGCCTCCTGTTAAGGATGCAGATGGCTACCCTGAAATTCGAGGGGAGGATGGTTCAGCCCTGCTCCTTCTTCTAGGCATTTGTTATCAAGGATGACATTCCCCAAAGGCTATTGGCTTGAATGGCCAAGTCCCTGCATCCTGGCTTTCTTTAATTCCTTCTGTCATGATATGAGGACATAAGACAAGGAGGGCATTGTTCTCAAAGGTAGAGATTTGGATAATGCAAATTTCTTTTACTTGCTTGGTGGCATCTCAGGATTTTGGATTTCCAATGCGTGGCCTGGGAAAGGGTAAGGAATCATGTCAGGACTTGTTGGCAATATGATAAGACAGCCAGGCCTCTGGACAGTATCAACTCAGACACTGCTGTTCTTTCTGCTTTGTTTTGAGGGTTGCTATAGTACAGGGAGAAGGATTAAATGAAGAGGAATTAGCAAGAGACTGGGGGGAGTTCAACATAAAGAAATTTTGTAAAATCCTTTGTTACAAAGTTGGGCTTGCACTTGGATTCTACCTAGTGCCCAAGGTATGGGTGTAGCCAATAAAGTGTCCGTCCAGCAGGCCTAGAAACTTTTAGTTACTAAGGGAATAGTTCTTCCCCTCTCCTGATATTTCGTTCCATGTTGGGGCACTGAATATGAGTGACTCCAGACTTGTCCCTTCCTTTCTACTCATTCAGTTAATAAGAGTAACTGCTGCTTCCACACTTTGGTGGCTGTTGTGGGGCTTTTTAAGAAAAAGAATATAAAAATACAAATGAAGAATCATAAGATTCTTCCCAGGAAGGACCTGCGGGCCTTAGAAGGGCCTAGAAGGGGGCCTTAGAAGGGCCTAGAAATGAGGCTCCTTAAAGCCCACACTAATTGATTCCAGGTAACCGGGCTCCTGCCCATGTGTCTTCCACAGCCAGGCTTCATGCCTGTGATGCGCTGGTAAGTCTATTTAATTCACTTTCCAGCCCATATGCTGCCATACTCAGCCACAGTCTTCAGTTTATACTCATAAAGGTGATACTGAATCTTTCATATATGACTTTTTGGTCTGATGTCTCTGTTCATTCAATTGAAGCAGGAGAGAGGCATATTTAGACCCCCTCCTACAATAACTCTCCCACACTATGTTTTAGTTTTAATAAACTGAGTACAGGTCTGGTAATTTTAACAATGACATTGTGGCAGGAACAGTATATTGAATTGAACCAGCAAAGGGGCGATCAAACCCTTCTCTTTTGGGGTAGTTTGGGGTTCTGTGCTCTGTGTCCTTTTGGGCAAATTCTCAGTTTTCATCCTGAATTACTGGAGCCATTTTGATAGGTCTTGTAAGCATTTAATGAGAGAGAAGAACTAATAAGGTTTATGCTGCCATATTGAAGGGATATTGGAAAATTTGGGCCAAAAACATGACAGGAAAGCAGCTGATGATCCATTAGGTCTTCTTGAGAGTTGTCAGTGCCACTTCTCCAGATTCTCCCTCCGTAGGGCACCTGGGGACACAGTTGATGATATGGGGCTCCCAGAGACGCCCCCCTTACCTCTTTCTCCTAATCTTGAACCCCCCCCCTTTTGGATACTGGTTAGTTTGTCCTGAAGCACTGTTGGAAAGCTGCAAGGGAAAGAGACCTCCAGCCAGGGCAGCTCCGGTCTGTCTCCCTGTGACTTTACAGGCTTCAGCGGCATTGTCAGTCCTGTGGGCAGGTCACAGACCTTCTGGAGAGATCAGGGACCGTGAACATGGGTATTGGCTTAACTCTGCACCAAAAGGAGACCCAGAGGGTGAGTGAGAGATATGTAAGGCCCTGTAGGGTGCATGCTACTCCCTTCCTCCCTCTGGGCTGAAGCTGGTTCTCAGGAGGCATCACATTCTGTACATGTGGAATTTAGAGCCATCTGAAGCAGCTGCTCTGAGCTCTGTTTCCTGCCCAGACAAAACTGGCAGAGCATGGGCAAGTTTTATTTTGAAAGATGAAATTTAAGTCACTTTACTGCTGCCGAGAAGTTCTGGACGGGCAAGCCTGGAGACCAAAATTTTTCTCTCCCAGAGCTTATATATTCTGACTGTTATTTCTGGAAGCCACCTGCACAATTATCTAACTTATCCACCCACCCCAGCCTACATTTTATTGGAATTCTATTTTCCTGCCACTCAGCCCCTTAAGTGTCAGAATGCCCTATAGAACCCCACCCCTTAACTCACTTCACAAAACTGTGGCTGTCTATCTTTGTACATATCTACCTGCCATTTTAACCATCTTCATCCTGTGGCAACTAGTATGTTTACAATGTTGTGTAACTCATGGATCCATTCTTGTCCATTTCTGTTTTTTTCTAACACTCCCTGTATTTTTTTCTAACACTCCCATTTCTGTCTATAGTTAAATATTCCTCTAGATACTGATAACACGTCTTTATATCTGGCTTAGATCTTTCCTTGTTCTAGATCTTACTGATGTTTGAACCAGAATAGTTCAAACAGAAGTTTTCTCCTTCAGACCTGCTTGTTCTTCTCTTGCTTAAAGAGACTGCTTATCGCCCCCAATTGGAAACCTGGAAATTAATTTGAGTGTTCTTTTTCCTCCTTCTGCTCTCTCCCTTCTCCAACATCACACCCTTTGTCAATAGATCCTGGCCCCCTGGCCTAAATACTTCTTAGTCTGTCTCTGTCTAGTTTGTCTCCAGTACATGGGTCAGGTTCAGAATTTCATTATTCCTTGCTGGCGTCAGTGCAAGATTTCTTTGCTAGTTGCTCTACTTTGGTCTTACTACCAGGGTTCCATGCTCTGTCCTACAGTTAGACTCACTCATCTAATATGTCATTCTGGCAACTTTGTTGGCCCAGAGAGTTCTTTGCCTACAAGGGTTCTTACTGTTTGAAAATCTGGTGAACATGATACACCCCATTCCTCAGAAAAGTACACATTTATATTTGTACATAAGTTCAAAAATTTTTCATTGCAATTTCAGCAAATCCATCAAATCCCTCAGAATGTATTGATGGACCCACTCAGCATAAAGTTTGAGTCATTATCTTATCTCTTATTTCCCTCTGTTTTACCACCTTCCTCTTTATGCTCTGACAAGACTCAATGGCAGAGTTTCCTGTCTACACCTTACTCTTCTCATGTTCTTCTTCACGAAAAATGCTTCCTTTCACTGCTTGGATAGCTGTTTTTCATCTTCCATGTCTTAGCTGGGGCAGCAATGGACTCATTTATACTTAACATTTGTTGAACGCTTACTATGTGCTAGTTCCACTGGGGAGCAATGGTATAATGGATAGTTGAATGTAGTTTTTTTTGCAATCCCAGACCTTGTATCTGAGTGGGGAACACAGATCAGTAAATATCACCACTGATTTTGTGTTTTATTTTATCCTAATTATATCTCTACCTTAGCAACTCTAGTATTTTATAGAGATAACGTTATTATGTTCTTATCTCTTCTACTAACTGTAAGGGCCTGGAGGACATATATTGCTTTACTCATCCTTGACCTTTCAGCCATAGAATAGTGTTTGATGGGCTTAAAACATAGCCATTTAGCATTAGAGTAAAAGTAACAAGAACTTAGCAAGTGGGCAGCTGAAGTGGCACTGGAGTCAGTATCTCCCGAGGCTGCTCCTTCTTCAAGCTTCTCTCAGTTACACCAACTTCACTGCAAAGATCTTGGGCTTTAGAACCAGAAATAGATTATTTAAATTTCATGCTTATACTAATGAATATGAGGGCTTTGGATAAATTACTCAATCCCTTTTAACGTCCTTTACTGTTATAGTTTTTAAAAAATTGAGTTTATTGGTACATTTTAAGTGTACCTTATGATCACATTCCTCATTGAGAATTTGTACCTGTACATGATATATCTTGATTCTTACTTTTTCCCATCCCCTTGTCCTCACTTCAGCCTCCCACCCCCATCTATTGTTATAGTTGGACTACAGCCCAAAGGCTCATATACTGGAGGCCTGGACCCCAACTGGTTGTCCTTACTGAGAGAACACTGGGGCCCTTAGGAGGGGGGATCTAGTTGGGAGAGGTGAGTCACAGGCAGTGTGCCTATGAAAGCTGTGTTTTGTCTCTGAATCCCTGTCTCTGTCTCTTTGTCTTTATCTAGGGTGCCAAGAGAGGAGCCACTCTTTAGCATACATTCTCACCGCCATGATGTTCTGCCTCACCTTGGGCTCATGATGACAGAACCAGCTAAACCATGGACTGAAACCTCTGAAACCACAAGGCAAAGTAAGTCTTTTCTCCTTGAAGTTGATTTTCTCAACTAGTGTGTCACAGTGACAGGAAGCTCATTAATGCATTTAGATATATGAAACAGACACAGTCTTACTTGTGAGAATTGATTGTGTGCTTGCATGTAATAAGGTCTGTAAATATCCCTGTACACACCCATTCGTCAGTTCACATGACTACTTTTCTCATTCTCTGCTTGCTTCTACACGCAAGCCAAATTCCTGGTTATGTGTCCATGCTTGGCCCACATAAATGATTTTGATTTCTGTGAATAAGTTCATGAGAATTGTGATGACAGCTATGGTGTTAGTGGGAGGTCCTAGGTCAAATATTTGAGAGACTAAAATCATATCAAAGAAAGGAAAACCTAAGTGGATTTTTCAAAGTGAATTTAATATCTCTCATCAGAGCTAATTAAGCATTAATCAGATAACACAAATATTATGATTCAGTCTTGCTAACTGAAAGGTAAGAAGTGGTAACAAAGTTGATAAACACTGAAAGGATATTGCATTCTTTAACACAACAGTGGGCTATATTGAAAATCTATTGCGTACAAATGAGTTAAACTTTTGTGGAACTCTTTCTAATAAGCCTGGCTGTAACGTAATGAGGCTGTTCCTGTCATGACCTGAAAGAACTGTTCCATCATATGAAGTCCCTCAGCATGGGTGGCTCAGAAGTTGGAGACTCCTTCCAGCAATGCAGCCCTTGCTGGAAGATTCTGAAACATTCGTTGGAACTGTTTGTAAAGCCAATTTACAGGTCACAGAAAGAAAGAAAATCATAGAACATCCCAGTTATGTTTTTTACTGAGGAGATTTCCCGCTTGATAACCCACCATTCGCCAGACGTTGTTCCCACAACTTTCTGGCTTGGATCAAATGGCAATAATATTCCTCTGTTCCTCTACTGGGGATATTAAAGCACTATGCCTTCAAAGTTATGGAAGAGTTCAGAAAATAGCTGGAATAGTGACAGTGCTGATGGAGAAAGCATGGTAGGACTTTCCAAGTTAAATACTTTAAAGTAGCAGAAATCATTTGGATGTGTAAACTCTATTTTGCTGTAAATCTTATTACTTGATCTGTTAGAAGAATAATTCAGAAAACCTTAGATCAGCTGTCATCTGTGTGTGGCTATGGGGGGCATGGACACCACATGCATCCATCCTTGATCTATCCTCCAACAGCTCTATCATGGAAGAATATCTTATGTCGGGGTTCTTCAGCATCATTTGGTATTCTTGTCACCCTGACCAAGTAAGATATTTTATGTCACTTACAATGGTGAGGGTGATGAATAATAAATACTTTGATTCATTTAGCCCTTTTCTTTCTTTCCAGAAAATGAGAAATGCTTGCTACTCAGAACCAGTTTTTAGGAAACACTGCAGACAAGATGGTGCTTGTTAGTGCTCAGAATGGTTCTTATGAGTAGGTCATTGAAATAAGATTATGGAGATTACTGAGTAATGTTCAAATATTATGATGTTGGAAGAAAAAGGCTAATTTCCTGTTTTCAAGTTTTCATTCCACTCACCATGGTTTTTTTTTTCTTTTTCTTTTTTTTTTTTTCTGATGGCTTTTAACATAGTTGTTGGTTTAATGTACATTTGGTCTTGTTGACCATCCCTCAATTAGCATCATGGCTACCCATAAATGATAAATAAACATTACCTAGGGCATATTATTGGCTGTTGCTTTAGATTATGAACTTAGAAAGGGTGTTTGGTTGGTGCCTTTTAAAGGTAGGGGCTTATCAAGGGGGAGAAGGACGGTTGCTTCATTCAAATAATGGCTTTGAACCGCATAGGAGGTTATTAAGAAGTCATTAAATAACTTTCTATTGAGTTTCCAATACATGCTTAAGAGCAAGAGACCCTAAAAGATCAACCAAATCGGCTTCTAACCTCGGAAGTGGTTATCATAGGCCAGCTAGACAGTCAAGACTGATGCTCAATGAGTGGCACAGCTCTAAAGATGCAAAAGTCCACAGAGCCTGTGTCCAGAGCAGAGGAAAGTTAAGAGGTTGCTGAGGTCACTGGCACATCCTGGGGCAGGTCCAGACAGTACTTGGTGGGCCTGGTGGCCTCAGTGACATTGAGTGGGAGAAAAGAAGAGAGATGATTCCACGGAGAAGATGAACGGTGATCACAGGCACAGAGGTAGGAATGGTCATCATTTTATGTCGAATGAGGGAAGGTAGGAAAGATGGAATCTTCATCACACATTCTTGTTAGGGATCAGTGAATTCACACATTTTAAGGCCAGGGTAGGTAAAAGCCGACTGGGGCTGCCAGGTTGAACTACCATAAACGGCATTTAGTCGATATTTATTTTGGATGAGTTTGCATCTTTTCTTATATACCATCAAGTTCCTTGAGCTTTTCCACATCCCTGAATTTGGGCAATGCAGGTAAAATAAAATTGCCATTGCTGTATCTTTCATGCTTCCTCATCCTGCCAGTGAAGCAATTTTCCTGATGTTGGGTTGTGTGTCAAAGAATCCTAGGAATATTTTATTTGTCACTTATTCAAGTGCTTTTAAATTTTCTTTTAAATGAAAGAAAAATTTAAGCCCATTGCTTTGGGCACTGAGTAAACTAACATCTGTTCTAGCAACCACAGTGACAGCAATGGAATGTGAGCTATGTATCACTTGTGGCACCAACTCTTCTTTTGAAGAGAAATAAATTAAACTGCTGACTTCAAATTTCTTGGTCCCCTAATGAGTTGGGGAGAAGATGGGATGGAAAAACTGTTTATATACAGCTGGGCTGGGTCTCTTTTCATCTGTAATAGTCTAGTCCACTGATTTTGCTCATTTAAGACCCTTGAAATGGCTGGCAATCGTTTTAATATTGGCAAAAAAGAGATCGCTTAGGCTTTCTCTTTTTCTAGTCCTCTTTCTGGAACTGTTGATCTTTCCTCTTCTCCTTATTTCCATCTTTCTTCCCCTGTTCCCAACCATCAAGTTGTGCCCTTTTTACAACCAAGCGTCTTTGTCCTCTGGATTCACTAATTCAGAAGGCTGAGCTCTAAAGACTAAATCATCTGGAAGAGACTCAGCAATCCACTTGAATGGACACACTCATCATTCAGGAAAACCTGATGCATGTACGAGAGTCATATACATTCTTTCCAGTTCTTTAGGAATTCTTATTTTACATATAATTAATATGAGCTCAGTTATATGGTTTTGGGGCACTCAGAAACTTAAATTATGCAACCACAAAGTAGGAGTGAGATGGCAGGTCGGGCAACTAGGCCATCGAGAATGAACAGGTAATCTAGAATCTTGTACACTGAACTGCCAAGCAGCGAGAGATCAGAAAAGAATAGAACTATGAACTTCAAAAACATAGGAACAAACAACCTCCTCACTCAAGGGTTTCATAGTCACTAGGCAAAGTTTAGGTGGTGATAAGAATGAGGTGGGGAAGAGTGCAATGTAAATTTGCAGGATTTCACAGCATCCCTTCAGGTTCAAAATCTTCCTAAGGACAAAACTTTCGGGTGGTTGAGGGATGAACTGTCCGTGTGTTCCCTTAGATCCCCTGGCTGGTGATCTCATTCGGGCACTTCCCTCACTCTGTGATCATGCTAAGCTTGCCTCACCTTTCCAGCCAGCCTGACCAGCAATAAATGTGCATGCGTGTATTTTGTTTTCTTATCTCCTCTATGCCCATTAACCAGTTTTCTTCCTTATTTCTATCTTGTTTTCTGTGAAGTTCTTTTTTATTTTTTTGGTCTTCTAGTGTTTTGGGGAAATGTTTACTCTTGTTACTCTTTGACCTCTTAAGTTCTATGCGGTGCTAACTTACTTTTATTTTTTTCTAATATATGTACTGAAAACTACACATTTGCCTCCAAGATGCACTTTAGCTGTATTCTGTGTCTTGGTATGTGGTATCATTATGATTGATCAGTCCTGAGTATCTTCTCATTTACATTATGATTTTACTTTAACTCATTTGAGTGCTTAAAATATGGAAATGTGTGAAAATTTAAAAATTGATTGATAACTTGATTGGCTATTGATTTTTAGTTGCTTTTCATTCCAGAGCAGACTACAGGGTATCAGTTATTTGAAATTTAAGACTTGATTTTGGCCTAGTACATGGTTAATTTTTATAAAATTATAAAAATGGACTTCATAAGGAATCAGTATTTTCTTTTTGGTGCAGCTTTGTTATGTACAGTGGCCATTCCCTAAAGGGAAGGCTAGAGTTCTTCTTCCCTGAGTGTTAGGTGAGTGGTGGAGAGGAAGTGATCGATCAGTTTTGTCTAGCACATGTTTCATTAACTTTACTTATCAAACAATATACATTGATGGAAAATATTTTACCGAATTTCAGATTCATCCATGGTGGGCTACTTCCCTGTTGTATGAGCCACTAGAGAAAAATATTGCCCATTAAGTCATGATACATTATTGATTACCTGAAACATCTCAATTTGAGAGATATTAAAATGTGAGGGGAAAATGAATCAGAATTGATGTAATATGACATTTTGTCACTGACCTTCCAATTGCATAACCTATGTTGTGCTAGAGCATGGCTGTGCTCTTACTAGATTGTGTTGAATTGCATTATTCAAATTATATTTACTAATTATTTAGGGAGAGAACTGGGTATAAATGTTCTCTTATTTATCAAACTCTTTGTATTTCTATCAATATTTGCTTTGCATATGCTGCGAGTATGTCATCAAGTACAAAGTAGAATTAAATCCCTTCTAGATTAGCTGTTCCTATCAACATTATTCAATGGCCTCTCTTGTTTGCGAGAAAGTTTACTTTACCTCATGTTAATAGAACTATGTTAGCCGTCTTTTAAACATTTTCCTGGGCTAGGGATTTAGCTCAAGAGGTACTGCACCAACTTTAGATGCACAAGGGCCCAAATTGGATCCCCAGTACCACAAAAACAAACAAACAAACAAACAAAAAAGTTAGACATTTTCCTTATATAACTGTTTTCATATTTTTATTTTGGAACTTTTTGTATCTTGATATTTTATTGAATGTATGTTTTATTGCACATAGCACATAGGTAGATTTAAAGAATATGATCTGTCAGTCTGTGTTTATTAATAGCTGAGTTTGTTCTATTACTTTGTTTTGCTTGTGGATTACTGGGATTTATCTTTTATTTTTGTCATCTTACCAAGTGCTTACTTCAGAGTTTTCTAAACCATAATTTAAAAAAAAACATTTTACTCTCATTTACTTTCAAAACAATGAAATTTCAAACTTAGGGCAAACATTCTTTAAAATACAGATAAAACTTTTGAAAAGTCAATTGCTCAAATATCCAAGAAAAATATATCAGCCTGAATCCTCCAAAACATATTTTAAGATATTTTTATGCATGCAAGGGTTATAAAAATAGAGAAGTTGGCCAACTACTTTTATTTCAGTTCATAAACAATATTTGAGATCTGAATTCAGCATTCTGATATTTCTGTGGTATTTTGCCCTTTCTAATGACAGTACATGAAACCACAGGCTATCTTGCTTAAATTTTGTATGGCTCTACTGAGACTGATTAATAAACAGAGGAGAATCATTTGTGACTGGCCTAGCAAATGTTTGCAAGCAAGTGGGTAAGTCTTAAGAAAAGTTACTTGAAAATATATTATTTTCAGGAGGAGTTTTAGGTGCTCTGACTTGAAATGTGATATCACTTGTATTAGGTGAAAGTTGATCAATGTGAACTGAACTACAACAAATTGTTTCCAGTGTCAGCAACAGAGGTCCCTCAGATTTATTTCCAAAATGCAAAAGCCAAATTCTCTTGTCACAGTGTCATTAATAGTGATAACATTTACGTTACTCTTTCCCTTACGTATTCATAGGTCTACAGCCATGGACTCTCAACATTTCTAGTCCTTTGCCTGCCTGATGCTTGAATGCATTTATATATTTGTGTAATTCTGCAAGCTTGAGTACAACCATAACTAGGAGTTCATTCCCACCTCAGACAACCAATTAGAAAGACTTCTTTAAAAGCTAAGCCAGAAACTGAGCACCTGAGCCTGTTCTACTCCTTGGATCTTTATATCAAGTAATTTATGAAATCAGGGCTCTAAAGCACAGATACAAATCCCTTTGGATGCTGTCTCTATGCTAAATATGCTTCCAGGCTAATAAGCTTCTTATTTATATTCTACATAATATACTATATATGTTAATTTTCTCATACTTTTTATTTCTCTATATCTTTCCTAGAGAATATACTTGGCATAAAACACAATACTCAAGTGGAGATTTTATCAAGTTAAAAGGTCCAATCACCTCCTTAGTTTTAGATACTACTCTTCTGTTAATTCAAAAAGAAGTCAGAATGTCTTTAGAAAAAACATCATTGTGCTTATCTTTTAGAGATTGCAACCTCTAAGAAAACTAAAATTGGCATCTACTGTTACCAGGGTCTGTGCCAGCTACTGTAGGTACTTATTTCAGTCTAAAGTCATATCCAGTAAGTAGCAGAACCAGGACGTTTAGCCACATTGATGTGATTCCAAACCCCATTTTCATTTTCCTTTCCCAGCTAGGTCTTTCCCTGTATTTTGTTAAACCATACATTTTAAATGGCAAGTCATCTATAATTACAGCAATAAAAACTGTACACCTGGCCATCGTTTTCCTGGGGATGAGTACGAAACGCTAATTATTCACTTGTAGCCACTTGGCTGTGGATTGGTCACTTGTGACCCTAAGTTTCTTCTGCCTAAATAATGGAAAAGTAAACTAGAACCTATTCCTTTTCCAACTGACCAAATTGATAAATAAGCACAATTCAAATTAATGCTATCTTGTTACAGTTAATCCATCTGAAGCATCCCAATGGTGGATGAATCTTCCTACGACAAAGTTTGTGCTTCTTTTGAACTGCTTCTTTTTGCCCAAATTCCACAACTTTCATTTAAGCCTTCTTCTGGGCCAATCTCCTACCCTACTCTCAGTCCAGACTTTCCTTACTTTTCCAGGTTATGTGTGGAGTGGTGAGTAAGGACAGGGGTGAGTGTGGGAGAGAGATGGGAGGAAGTGACTTAGTGTTACTGGGGTGAGGAAACTTATAGAAGACTAGCCAAGTGTGTGCCTTGGGCCTGCCCTCTTCAGGTGACTATTTGGCACAGCATCTTTTCCTTCAGTGGATCTTTCTAGTACTGAGAAAAAGTAGAGGAAGATTACCACCAATTGATTTTAGGGGGAAAAAAACCCCCAAAGTTGATTGATGACCTATTTTCCTGACTTTAGAAAAGAAATACAGAAAGAAATACAGTCTTTTTTTTTTTTTTTTGATTTCTACATTCTCTAAAGAGTACACAATTTTTTTTTACTATGTTGGAAGCTGAGATTGCCACTCACCATGGCTACTGGGTTCACTCCCTATCAGGCTGGTGAAATTCAAGAGATTTGGCAAGAGCAGCCAGGCCTGATGTCTGTTTATCTAGAGAGCCGCTTGACTACAAAACCAGACTGCATTTGTGTGTTCTCAAGTTACTGTAACAGGATTTGAACTAATGTTGAAATGGGCCTGGGAATTTGTCCTGCACAGAACTCTGCAGACAGTGCTGTGAGATGGTCCCTGCCCTCCCTCTGTACCCTCTTTCTTACCTGTAGCCACCATAACATCCATAAAAGACTCCAGAACATCCCTCCTGAGTTGCCTCACCTGGACAGACTGTACCCCTTCAACCTTGGCTGGTGATGTCCAGATTAGTTCTTTTGCTATTTCTAAGATATTTCAAGGTGACTCCAGGCCATGCTGATGTCCCTGAGTCATAACTTTTCCACAGGGACTTCAAGTCTATCAGCCTCCATAGTTCTGCCAGGCTTCTTACACACTGCGGGACAGCTTTGAATCTTGATCCAGTTCAGTGGAATATTTCTAGACCCTTCCTTTGGGTCTGCATCCCTGGCAGGAATTTAATGTGCTAATGTTCTTGTGAAGAGGTCTTTGATTATTGTCCCGGCTGTGACTGCTGGTAACAGTGTCTCACCAAGAGTCTTGAATTACGTTCAAGCTCCTTTGACATGTAGGTAGGATTGTTGGGTATCCTCTTTAGAGGCCTACTCTCCAACTTAGTAAGAGCCTCCTGTGCTAATTTTACCTCATTCTAACTCTTTTCCGTTCCTACCAGTGGGTGCCATCATGGTCTCAGTATGAACTTTGATGGAGCCTATTCATTCAGTCACTTTCTAAGTAACTGCTATATGCGGACTTTGTGCCAAGGTTGGGTTGCAATGGGAGACCAAATATACTGTCTTTTTCCTCAGAAAGAATATGGATTCCTTTTCTCAAGAAGAATACACCAGAGATATATGCTCTTTCCTCCAGCCTCCAGGATTTCCACAGTTACAATTTACTTGGCCCCCTGGAGGCCAACCTTTTTGAGAGACATCAGGTCATATAGAATTATGATATAGATTAGAATCAATAACTGGTGGCAACTGGGTTCTTCTTGCAGTAAATGAGCAACAGGTCTGTGTCTCACCAGATAGAAGGACATGAAATGCCGAGTGTGGTGGCTCAAGCCTGTAATCCCAGACTTGGGAGGCAGAGACAGGAGTATTGCTGAGTTTGAGGCTTGCCTGGGCTACACAGTGAGCTCAGGGCCAGCCTGAACTACAAAGCGAGACCCTGTCTCAAACAAACAAACAAAAACAACAAAAAAAGAGGGACATGGAATATGGAAAGGGGGAATTTGGAGAGAAAAAAATTTTAGTCTTTGGCAGCACAAAAGTGAGAAATTACCTAGTCTGATCATATTGGGCTAAATTTATTCTTCTGGCAAATTTCTATCTTTATGTCAGAAAGGGGGTTCCAAAAGAAGGAATGCATAGAGTGCTTTCTGAATTTAAAATCTTGGCATTCTCACATGAATGGGGTTAGGAATGATGCAAGAGAATGACTTGTTTATCTTAAATGGATTTTTTTTTTTTGGAGACAGGTTATTGCTTTGTAATTCAGGCTGGCCCTGAGCTTACTATGCAGCTCAGGCAAGCCTCAAATTTAACAGTCCTCCTGCCTCTGCCTCCCGAGTGCAGGGATTACAGGCCTGAGCCACTAAGCCCGGCATCTGTGGTATGTGGTACTGATTGCCGCCAGGTATGAGCCACCATGCCCAGTACTGTATGTGGTTACCGGGGATTGAACCAGGGACCTTTCGCTTGGTAGGCAGGCGCTGGAACCACTGAGCTAAATCTCCATCCACTTAAATGGATTTTAATGACTTTTCTTAAACTGTGGAAGACAAACTAGAGTTAGGTGAATACAATGGTAAAAGTCGTGGGAAGAGTTATTTGGTAAACTTATTAAAATGTAGAACCTTGGACTCTCCACCAAGAATTTCTGGTTTTTTAGTTTTTCAACTGTCCCCGTGTTAATACTTTAGATCAGATTATTCCTTCTTAGTGTGGGCCACTGACTTTGTTGCCAGAGGGGATGCATAGCAAATCTTTTAATGGAACAGGTAGATCTTTTCTTGGCGAGGAAAAAGAATGAGGTCAATAAACTAATAAATAGCTGCCATTTCTTGATAGGTTATTATGGACTTCAAGCTCATTATATATCTTACCTTTGATTCTTATTTTAATCATGCAAGACAGGTTCTGAAACAGGCCAAGTTAGTCTGCCTAAGAGCACTCTAGAAAGCGAAAGGGCTGAGAAGTGAAATCAGGTCGACTCACTCTCCTGTATTCTTAATTCCTTCATGATGCTCTAATTATAGTACAGTGGTACTTTCTTGGATGATTCTAGGTGAAGTTTGTTCAATTTTCTCTTCACTTAAAAAGAGTTTCTTTGAACAGTGAAGTCACTAAGGTCTTCTCAAATTTATTTAACTTCACTGCTTTTTGTAGCCAAACTGTTTTTAATACAAATCAGAGAGAAATGACAGGTTTCTCCATTTATTTAGTATTGATTTTAGAACCTTATGTCTGGCTTTAGATCTCCTTCTTTTTCCTTTGTGGATTATGAGTTTTCCAACCTGCCAATGAATACAAATCAAGTCCTGGTCACAGTTACCAGCAGTGAGCACCAGCTGCTCCTCATTGTTACTCACTGATAGAAGGAGCGGGATGTGCCTCTTGTCGGAGGACAGTGGCTGCCTCGGGAAATGGTCTTGAATCACAAGGCACCAGAAAGTGATACAGAATGATGAAAGGAAAAAAGTCAAGAGTCACAGTTGGGAAAGTCTAGGGATGAACTATGCCAGAGACAATTCCAGCCCTCGCGAGCCCTGGTTGGTTTTCTTTAGGGAACTGCCTCTTCCCACTTCTTCAGCTACAATTACCATTTTCCAAATCGTCACTCAGCTATTACCTCCTCCATGGAGATCTCATGATTCCTCCTGGCTACATCCTCCCTCTTTTGTTTCAAATCCTACAGCAATTGTACCAGACTCACACAGTCCTGTTCATTATTATATATGCTTTTGTAGGCTCTTTGGATTCATCTATTTAACAGTAACATTGGAAAAGATGCAATAGGAGTGTAAGAAACACTTGTTGAAAGATTCTTTGAATTTTTTGCTCTGTGGCTGGGAACTTACAGAAAAAATAAACTAAATAAAAGAAGACAGTCTTTGCGAAAGTTCATTAAAGTACTAAACTTTGCTTGCTTTGTTATTATTAGTATAGATTTTTTTTCATGTGTTCTATCAGTGTTTATCTCAGCATATGGCTAGAGGAGAGGAAAAACAGGGGAGAGAGTTAAGACTACAGAGGTGAAGGTACTGAATGCACTGGTGAGAGAGGACTCTGGATACTTGACCATTTTCTATAGTCATGGAGCTCAAGACAGTTTACCATTTGTATAGGAATCTTTTAGCTCTTGGATGGAAAAATCTCTTTCCTGTAAAATTTCATGGAATTTCTGCTTCTGGCAGGGGCAACAGTTATTCACCATGGATCCTGAAAGCATGTGACACAGTTGTCCAAATGGGCACCAAATAAAGTGAGAAAAGTCTCAGCTACATATTTTAATGTGATTTTTGATTCCAGGTGGTAGACTAAGCAGGCTGTGACTGGTACTGACAAGACTAACCTTTACTCGGATCCAGATAATTTGTGATCTAAAAACTGTATCTTTTAAACAAATACAAATCCATGGCCTTACTTCATTTTCTGGATGACCATGCCTTCTGCTTCCTCTTTTTCTCAATGACAGTATTGGTCTTTATTCTGAGGTTCTGCATGGGGCCTGGTTTGGGATTGGAGGGTTTTTTGGCTTGAAAACAATTCTTTTTCCCTGGGAGATTCTGGTCTTGTCTGGGCCTTTAGATCCCTTGAAGTTGAGTGACAGATATGGATCATAAAAGATTTGAATTGTCTTAGATGGGCTCTTTTGTTATAATGGAACTCTGAACTGAGAAGCCCATTCTTTAGGATGGATCTCTAGTTAGTTCAAAATTTTGATTAAGCTTCCAGTATAAAAAGGTAACATGTATTAGGTACTTTACACGTATCAGTTTATTTAATGTTCACAATATTATGGGAGATTTAAACCATTATCATCTTAGTTCTATCAGTTAGGAGACAGAAGCACAAAGGGACTAAATAACTTGGTCACACAAGGTCACCCAAATGATGAACAGGAAAACTGGTCCTCCGATTTTCCCTTTCCACTTCAAATCTCCTCTTCCTTCAGTCTTCCTCCTGCCTGTCAGCTGAGGGCAAGTCCATCTCCACTGTTCCTGAGGCCCAACTCTCAGGACCGTCTTTGATCTGTCTCCTCTCAAACCACACCCAAGTCTTCCAGAAATCTTAGCTCTACTTTAAAAATACATCCGACTCTGACCACTTCTCTCTAACTCTGTTGCCTTCTTCTGATTCAGGTCACTACCAACTTTGGCCTGAAAAGTTGCCAGAACTCTCCTGACTAGTCACATTGCTTCTTGTCTACCTGTAGGCAATTTCAGCAGCCATCTTTCAAATGTAAGTCAGAACGTGTGCATCCACTGCTCAAAAGCCTTCTTTTCATAGCCCTAAGTTCTCTATCTCCAGTTATCTTGCTTTCTGCTATTGTTCTCACTCACTTTTTTTCTTTTTATTTTTTTTAATTGAATTCTTTATTGGTACAATTTATATACATCTCAAAATCACATATAACATTGGGAAATTTGTACCAGTATATGCCACAAGTTAATTCTCATTTTTACCCATATCCCTACCCACTCCCCCTCCTCCCCCCTTATACATGCTCTTTTATTTTCTTTCTGTATCATATTTATTCCTTCCCCTCA
>PVIC010018413.1:0-31635 GCA_004025085.1 Thryonomys swinderianus
CACGGGGCCCTCTGGAGCGCGTGGGGGAGGCGGTGCTGTGCTGTCATGCCGGGAAGTCCCCAGGCTGCCGGATGTCTGGACAGTTCCTCTGGACGAGCCTCTGTTAAGATTGTACAGTGTGTTTTCGGTTCCTCTTTCCCTGGCACCCGTTTCCTGCCACTGTCCTTAGTGTGCCCCAGTGGACTGGCCAGGTGGCCTCATGGGTGAAGGCAGAGGCTGGTTGGCAGTCTCCTGCTGTGGGACTGGAGTCGGCTGGAGGGTGAAGGCAAGGCCCCCGGCAGAGGGGCAGGCTTGGGAGAGGAGTCTGTGCCAAAATTCCAAGGCCCCTGAGTGCTTGCCAGCCCCTCTTGGGGTTCCCACGCAGGCTCAACTCCGTTCTGCTGCTTAGATCATCCTCACGGAGGCCACCCGGTGGCCAGGTGACCACCTATAACTGGGGGAGAAACGTGCAGACGGTCGCGTGGTGCCAGAGTGGGCCTCTAACCACCCCAGCACTGCGTGTGCAATGCCTGTCTCGGCCGGGAGGGGGCGGCTGGGGCCTGTGGATGGGTGGCCGGGCTGGATCCCTGTGCCAGGGAGGCTTTTCCTGCAGAGGGCAGAGCACAGACTCCTTCAAGAACAGGGGCTGCACTGAGGGTTTCAGACACCGGGTTCTCACGTCTTGTCAGCTGACAGCTGCAAGAACAGTACCGGCAGCCTCGCCTCTGTGCGAGCCGGACTCGCCGCGCTTTCCATCTCCGTCTGTGTGTGTCGTGTATTTTCCCTGAAGCGCTAGAGAGCCGTCGGCCCGAGACACTTCCGAAGAGTGAAGATTTCTTCTAGGTGGTCTCCTAGCGTGGTGGAGATAAAGAAACGTAATGCAGCCGCACTCGGGCCGCTTTCCCAGTGCTGCTCTTTGTGTCTCTCGTTTCCGGAGCCGGCGGTGCATTCTGTTCACTGCCGCGGCTCCGGTCCCGGTTCAGCTGGAGCTGCAGCAGCTCACCCGCTGGCCCTCTGTCTTTGGTGCTGCTGAGGGAAGAGCACTGGCGGCTGTTCAGCTCCCATCTGTCTCATTTTCCCCGGGGTGCGGTCTGCGTTAATTGTTTTTGGCAGGAGTGTCGTAGGCGATGTAGGATCTCCTTGGTGCTGGCAGGAGGCGTGCGACGTCCATTTGTCCTGACACGCTCATGCCAGCTCTGGTCACCTGGCAGAGCAGTGCGCCAGCCCTTTCTGCTGACAGGCTACTCTCTTCCCTGTGGTAATCAGCAGTCCTTTTGCACAGGGCTCTGGGTGCCTTTCCATAGTGATTTCCTTCTCAAGAGTGTTGGCCCAGGCCTGCACGTCCTTTCTTGAAGTTCACTGTGACGGTGTGTTTTCCCGTGGTGGTTCACAGGGCATTGCATGCTATTCTGTGGGTGCCCTGGAATTTGTCTCTTCCACCTCCTTACTGCGGGCATGCAGGCTACACCTGATTTTCCTTGTTACAAAACACTTGGGGGGCTCTCCTTCGCCGTCAGAACCCGACACCATCATGGAGCAGCCCTTGCCATGGCTGGGAGAGGGAGGTGTGCACGGCAGCTCCTGTGGGTCTCAGGTGAGAGCCAGGCAGAGGAAAGGCAGTGAAAGGAGCGAGGTCTTGTGGCTTTTGCATGGACCTCAGTTCTGCCTTTTCTAGCACCTGGATGCCTTTTTCATTGAGGCCTGCTGGGAGGCAGAAGCGTGTGGTGCCGGGAGAGAAGTTTTCAGGGTTGGGCGGCTGCGGGGAGACTGTGAGTGAGTGGGGAACTTGCGATCCTGTGCCTCGAGAGGGTCCTTGCGGGGCTGAAAGATGTGCGGACCATGGGATCCGGTCTACAGCCCAAGATGCCGCACATGCGCACTCAGGAGAGTGCCAGCCTTTCACCAGCACCCCGAGGAGTATGCACATTTACTGCTGTCATTATTTTCCTGTGCATTATCCTGCTGCACTCGACTGTGATTTTTTTTTGCAGTTTTTTTTTTTTTTTTTTTGGAGACAGGGTCTCACTTTGTAGTTCAGGCTGGCCCTGACCTCACTATGTAGCCCAGGCAAGCCGCCGCGAACTCAGCAATCCTCCTGTCTCTGCCTCCCGAGTGCTGGGATGACAGGCGTGAGCCACCACGCCCGGCATTGTGGTATGTGGTGTTGATTGTTGGTGGGCGTGAGTCTCCATGTCCAGCATTATATGTGGTTTCCAGGGATAGAACTCAGGACCTCGCGCTTGTGAGGCAGGCGCCGGAACCACTGAGCTAACCCTCCGGCCTTTTTTGCAGTTTTTGATGTTTATTATTTTAAAGATTTTTAACATGAAGAGGAAGGTACACAACTCAGATACATCATGATAAGCAAGGCAGAATATATGACAAAAATCAAAACAAAACACATTTATGAAGTAAATATAGTGGCACTGAACAAGATACTTGTAATTTAATCTAGACTTGTATGTGTAAAATGATCTGACTACAGGTTTATGCAAAATAAATTATTTCTTAGAAGACCAAAATGCCAACCATTCTGACTGTAAACTGCCTTATTTCCCTGGTAAATACTGTGAGAGACCTATGTCATATGAAAAGAATTGACATGACATGTAAAGACTGCGAAAATATAGAATACAGTTAAAAACATTTGTAATGCAATTTTGCAAAAAATGTGAATAATCTTTTTTTTTTTTTTGAGACAGGGTCTCGCTTTGTAGTTCGGGCTGGCTCTGAGCTCACTATGTAGCCCAGGCAAACCTTGAACTCAGCAATCCTCCTGTCTCTGCCTCCTGAGTGCTGGGATGACAGGCGTGAGCCACCACGCCCAGCACTGTGGTATATGGTATTGATGGCTGGTGGGCGTGAGTCTCCACACCCAGCATTGTATGTGGTTTCCGGGGATCGAACTCAGGACCTTGTGCTTACGAGGCAGGCACTGGAACCACTGAGCTAATCCTCAGGCCCATGAATAATCTTATTACTTATAAATTTTAAAAAGAGAAGCCCATCATTTGTATACCTTTGTTGGAAAACTGGTAAGATTTTATTGAGAAGAGCAAGGAAGATATCTAATGAAGTCATTCATTTAATTTCTTTAAAAATGTTCATAAAGTTGTAAATTGCTACTTACAGTATCTTAAAATATTATACCATGAACACGTTTTCTATTTAACTGGAGGACAGAAGAATAACTTGAAGAAAGTGCTTCTCAAAATGAGGCGCAGAAACTCCAAGGAATTCTAATGTGGGCTCAGTAATAAACATGTTAAACAAATGTCTTGTGTGATTATTCTACATTCTGAAATGGCCTGTACGAAAGAGCAACACTTAAAAGCAAGATCATAAATATATTTCTGACATGTCAGAATTCTCTATTAGTTTATGTTGTGATACCAATTTTGTTTTAAAACAAATTCCAGCCATTAAGAGAAACATATATGATTTGGAATGAACATGTGAACTATATCGTTCCAATTTTAGTATATGTGCTGCCGAATAAATAATTTCTATAAATAATTTCCTTTGATATTGTCATTATGTTCATACTTAGTTATTTGAAGAAAAGACAATATGCGACTATAGGCTTTGGAAAAGTTATATTTCTAATGAAATAGGGCACCTCAAAAAGATAAAAAATTAAATGCCTGCAAATTTTAAATCATTCTAAATTTAAAACTAGATAGATTACCTAAAATTAAATTGTTCTGAGGTTGTATCACTGTAAATTATTTAGATGATGATCATTACTTTTCAAGTCCTTTAGATAAAAATAGTAATAAAACAAAAAAAACTGTACCTGGCAACTCTTTAAATAATAAATTATGAACTAGTAATTTTAATAAAAATACTTTGAAGAACTCTGCACCTGAAATGAATTCTACTGTGTATTTCATGTTATCTTACTAAATAAAAAAATTAACTATGGAGATAGAACCATAATATATGTGTTTTTTGCAGATTAAAAGTTTTTTTTTTTGATTTTCCTGAAGACTACATAAACTGGGGTCCAAAAGAACAGGTAATTTAGTTTGAGATAAACAAGCATAGGTAAGACATTCTACTTAAAAGACAAATTGTTTTCCTGTAAAGTGAATTACTAAAAAAGTATCATACTTTCTATCTCCACTGAATAAATGGAAAGTGTTTAGTTTAGTTAACAAGAAGTTGCCTCATTTTTACTTAAGTCAAAACATAAAAAGCAACTCTATCAATCAAAAGTTCAGTATTCCCTATTATAGACTGTAAGGAGTAAGTATTACATCTAACTATAACTACAAAAAAGAAATTTAGCTTCCAGACAATTATGAAATGGTTAATTGAATTCAAGCTGGTAACAAATTTTTCTGAGCATTAAATGGCAACATAAGCAGAATGCATAGCTGAAAAGTGAGGGTCACACCCATTCTTCATACATGGATAGATGATTGATGTGCTCAAAACTTGCAAATTCACATCCATTGATCTTCCTCACGATGTCATTATCACCTGGAGTGAGCTGGACAGGTTCATAAGTAAACTGAGGATCAAAGCTGAATTCCTTGGACAGACTCAGTTTTTTTTTTTTTTTTTTTGAGACAGGGTCTCGCTTTGTAGTTCAGGCTGGCCCTGAGCTCACTATGTAGCCCAGGCAAGCCTCAAACTCAGCAGTCCTCCTGTCTCTGCCTCCCGAGTGCTGGGATGACAGGCGTGAGCCACCATGCCCGGCAAGACGATCTGATTTTTTCAGTTGGACCAACACTACTTTGGCATAACTCCTTCTTCCTGTTAAGTGAAGACTCAGGCTGGATGAAGCTCTGCCCCTTGTCCTGGCGTTTCCTGCCTCCTCCTCTTCATCACCTTGCTCTAAACCCTCCTGACCAGAAGAATTCTGTAGACTGGCTGTTGGGGCAGGGTCTGAGGCCACGGCTGATGGATCTGCTGGCATCATGGGTCCTGGTGGCAAAGGATGCTGCCTATATTCTACATTGACAAGTTTGTGACACTTCTTATGAACTGAGAGTCTACAGTCCACACGCTTGTATACCTGTCCCCCAATACGGTCTGTGCAGACGGCACAATGAGCCTGTCCATTGAAGCACTTGGCTTGAAAAGTGTGTCCATTTGCCCAGTGTGGCTTTCTCCAGGGCCTGCGTCTCTGCAGAGGACAGATTCATCTTCTGCTGGCAAAGCACTTGAGGATGTTCCGGTGCCCAAGGCGATGCATGACTTAAGAGCTCAGGATTCTTCTTTAGCTCGGAAAACTTAAAGGCATCTTCTACCTCCAATGGAGGTGACACAAATCTGGGCCTCCTTCCTCATCGACCCAGCCTGTGGTAAAAAGCTGTTTATTGTCCAAATGCCACACATCTCGATCTCTATCACAAAGGCCCTCAAAGGGGATGGAATTCTCAACGGACATTGTCGTGATGCCTCTTCCCAACATCAAGGCTGATCGGGGTAGTGGTTGGTCATGGAGGTCCCGGGAAGAAGGGACCATGGAAAGGTTGGCTGCCCAGGAAGACTGGCAGGAAGGGCTTGGAGAGTGAGCGCGGCCTGACGGCCTGCATGGACCACACTGGGTAGGATTCTGTAGGGCTCTCTGTGAAGTTGTTTCTCGTTGCGGTGGCCAGGCCTGGATGGTGCACATGAGGCTTCTCGGTGTGGGGGCTGCTGGCTGTGAGTTTGGTCTCTCACCCTGGACTTTGACTTTCTAGGTTTTTTGTGCCCAGCTCAGGGGGGGACCTGCCTGGAGCCACTGGGTATTCCTGGGCATGGTGAAACTTGCTCTGGGTTCTTTCCAAGTTCGGTGCCATTGGTATTTGGGCCTTTGGAGACTTCACGTGGGTACCTTTATTTTGGTAGGTCACCGGTGGTCCCTGCCAAGGAGACCTTCCCTGGGCTTGTCTGTGACAGTCACATGGCTACTGCAGTTTGGCCTGCAGCGTCTAGATGGAGTCAGCAGCCTTCTTGGTCTCTCCCAGATACTCCCTCTGCCTGGGGTCCTGAGGCTGTGGCTTGGCAAAGTGGAGAAGCAGTTCAGCATGTTTGCTGTCTGTGGCCAAGTGAGCTCAGGAGACCTTGGTACTAGATTGTGTTGCCCGGTGACCAGGATTCCGGGTTCTGTTTGGAGATGTTGTAAGGGAAGTGGGGTCACTTCCTGGGATTTGTGAGGAGCAATCCTATTTGGGAAAAATAATTGTATAATTGGGACTCTGATTAGGCCAAGCCTTTTAGACTGCACTCCAGCCATGGCATATCCAGACCGGAGGACTTGACTCCTTGACTGTGATTTTTATTTTATTTTTTAGTTTTTTGAGACAGGGTCTTGCTTTGTAGTTCAGGCCGGCCTTGAACTCACTGTGTTGCTCAGGCAAGCCTCAAACTTAGCAGTCCTCCTGCCTCTGCCTCCTGAATGTGGGGATTACAGGCATTAGCCACCATGCCCGGCTCAACTATGACTTTTTTTTTTGAGACAGGGTCTCACTTTGTATGTAGTTCAGGCTGGCCCTGAGCTCACTATGTAGCTCAGGTAAGCCTCCAACTCAGCAATCCTCCTGCCTCTGCCTCCTGAGTGCTGGGATTATAGGCTTGAGCCACCAAGCCCGGCATTTGTGGTGTGTGGTACTGATTGCTGGTGGGCGTGTGCTACCATGCCTGGTATTGTTGTATGTGATTACCAGGGATCGAACCAGAGACCTTGCACTTGCTAGGCAGCTAGTGGAACCACGGAGCTAAATCTCTGGCCCTCAACTCTGATTTTTGATCATGTCAACAATTGATAGTAGGTCAAGGTAGTTTACAGATGGGCATATTCAGGGGCTTCCAGCTGCGGACAGGTGGCAGGGAGGCTGCTGAGGGGCGGGTGCAGTCCTATCCTGTGAGCTCTAGCCTCAGCTGGGATCTCTTTGTGGACTTTGTCATGGGGTCACTTTTGAACATTAAAATCCACTAACAAAGCACTTAGGGCTTGTGGGAAAATGTAGGTAGGGGTAGATCGGAAAGTTATTGTGTGAAAATCGAATTCTTCCATAAGCTTATTGTGATTGTAGGTTTTTCTGAATTCTGTTTAAATATCAAATCCAGAGTGACAAAGCTAAAGCCAGAACTTCCAGAGTTACACACTTACTAGACTTGTATTCAGCAGCCGGAGGACACACAGTTGGTCAGTGGCCTGTTTCCTAAGGTCTTTAAGGTAGCTCTGAGGATGGGAGGACACCTCGTCTTCACTCACCTGAAGACCTAAGTGGCAAATATTTGCCGATGTGGGGGAAGCAAATCACTAGTGTGTGAATCACCCGCGAAACGAATCTACCTGCCAACCGTCGCCGTCCGGCAGGTGCTGCTTTCCTTGTTTAGCCCGTGTTTTCCGAGCACAGGGACGGAGGCAGCAAGCAGACCTTCACGGCTCATTCCCCTCCCAGTGTCGACGCAGTATTCACTCCTACGAAGACTGCCTGCGCGGAAGCCTGGCTCCTGGCGCCCGTGCCCGGAGGGGAGTGCGACCCGGAGCGCTGCAGAGCGCTGCCCCTGCGGCGTGCTGAGGCCTCGGAGGGGCCCGTGCGGGAAGCCCGGCCCCGAGTGCCACCCAGCGTGCAGACGCCAAGCGAGAGTGCCCTTCTCTTGTGGATGTGGGGGAGGCATGAGGACGCTGCGGCCTGCGAGCCGGGGAGGAGCGGGGCGGGGTGGCTGCCATGGGGCTGGTCGGCACCGCGGTCTGGCAAATTTGTCCAGGGCCTGCGAGATGGAGGAGCTGCTGCTGGATGCAGAAGCCACACACACCGGGAAACGGGCCATTTCCTCGGGAGGTGAGCTGTGGCCTACGGAGCAGGAGCCAGGAAAGCAGGGTGTCCGCATGGCAGTGGGGCAGGGCTCTGACCATCTAGGTCTTGATCATTTCGGAGTAGCAGAGACTGCGGCATCTCCTTGGAGGCCTGATGATGTCATTTTTCTTTCCTGTGGGTCTTACCAGGGCCTTTTGTCTGGTCCGGGCCGAGTCTTGGCCCAGAGCAGTTCCCTTACCCCAGCACCCAGTGTTGCCCTCTAGTGGCCAGGCTGCGCCTTGCCGCCTGTGCCACAGAAGGGTAATAGCAAGGAGCAGCCAGTTGCACTGTTGGGTCTAGGAATGTGCATGTGTGTGGCTGGGTGTGTTCAGCGTGTTTACAGACAGGTGAGGGTGGGCTCAGAAGAGGTGAAAATGTGAGAGGGACATGTTGTTAGCTGTCTCCCCAGTCGCCTGTGTTTCCACCCGGATCTAACCAGAGGTGCACAGTGCCCCAGCCTGAGCCTGCTGGGCCAGCTCTGGCAGCTGTAAGGCCTCCTCCCATCGGTGCTGAGGATGGACACTGAGCTGCAGCAGACGCTGGGATGTCAGGTGTAAGATGTGCCCAGCCTCTGACTGGCAGGGCTTGCAGGAAGAGAGGGTCTTTGAAGGCGTGGCTTTGGCTTTGCCTTTGCCTGTTGTTTTAGGAAAAAGTCTTCAGGTGAAACAGAGCTTTAAAAAGAGGACTCTTCCAGTCAGTTTTTTTTTTTTTTTTTGAGACAGGGTCTCACTTTGTAGTTCAGGCTGGCCCTGAGCTCACTATGGTGCCCAGGCAAGCCGCTGTGAACTCAGCAATCCTCCTGTCTCTGCCTCCCGAGTGCTGGGATGACAGGCGTGTCACCACGCCTGCATTGTGGTATGCGGTGTTGATTGCTGGTGGGCGTGAGTCTCCATACCCAGCATTATATGTGGTTACCGGGGATCGAACTCAGGACCTTGCGCTTGCAAGGCAGGCGCCGGAACCACTGAGCTAACCCTCCGGCCCTCCAGTCAGTTTTTATAGCAGTTTGGTTTACAGTTCTGAGGACATGGTGGTGGCATCATGTGTCATGACACACACTAGAGGGCGCCATATGGTGAGACATCAAGCAGGGCCAGCTCGAGTCTTGCCCCCTTTTTAAAAACCACTGATGGCGTCATGGGGCCCTGCTTTGATGCCCCTGTCTCATCTTAATTACTTCAAGATCCCATCAATGTGAATTAGGGGGTCGGGTTCCCCACACGCCATTCTGAGACACATTCAGCTCGTAGCTGGACTCACGAGTCGTGAGACCGCCCAGGTGTCGGTGACCCATCGCCAGCAGCTCCTCCTCATCAGGGCTAGGGCCCCAAGTGCCTCAAGGCCGGGACTGACCTCAGGCTTCCTTGCCGCTGTCACCTGGTGCCTGGACAGGACCTGGCTCCTAGCTGGTACACAGAGCGCCTCTGGGTTGGATGAGCGCTCAGTGTGAGGGCAGCATGCCTGCCCTCCTGGGGCTTCTCAAGGGACGAGGTGCTTTTGCTGGGCCTGACGTGGAGCACGATGCCAGGTAGTGATGGGTAAGAGCTGGCAGCCTGCAGTGGGTAACCTCTGCCCCCTGGCTCCGCTGGGGGACACAGCCTCTGTCTTCCCATCCATCCCTTCGGCAGCCCCAGGGAGGCTGTGGCCCTGTGCTCCCCCTGTGAGCATTCACGCTTGTCACTTTGCTCTGGGTCACTTTCTTGCCTTGGGGATTCTGGGCCCCTTAACAGGAATGTTACTAAAAGCCACAGATGTGGAAAAGATAATCCAACCAACGAAGCAAAAGTGCTGCTATTTACACCCACAGCATCTATTACCGTGTGCTTTCAGGGTCCCTCTCACTGCTGGCCTCCTCGTCCGTTCTTCCTGGGCCGTCAGAATCCCAAGGAGAAGTTGCCCTCAGTGGTCATTTTATGCGCAGTCCCGTCTGCTGGGGTCTGGGCAGGCGGTGTGAGGACTGCAGATAACCACGCTGGCTCCCGGCTCCCGCCGCGTCGCCGGTTCCCTTTTTTGGATGACATTTTCACTGCTTGCTGTGGTATTTGAACTGCGTGTAGTATCACTCAGCTCACAATAGCCAAATTGAGTATGATTTGGTGAAAGTTGAGCATTTCATTTTTATCTAGAGCCGAGTATATCTTTAGTGTAATGGGAAACCTTTCAAATTCCTCTCAGATAATGTGTTTCTACCGAGTGATGAGTTTTTAGCGTGTAATCTTAAAAGCAAATGTTAAAAAAGTTGGTAAGGCTCCTGTTCAGTTTTAAAGGAGCAGTCTTTAAAAAGATCAATCTTTACATGTTTGCCTTTTTTTCTTTTGTAATTTTCTTTGTACATTAAGATATTAAATAATTAACTGAATAACGATGAGGCTGTGGTGTGTATTTTTTTCTTTTTTTGTGGTACTGCGGATCGAACTTAGGCCCTTGTGTATCCAAGGTTGGCACAGTACCACTTGAGCTAAATCCTCAGCCCTTGTATTTTCTGTTTTTGAGGGGGCAGAACAAAGAGTAGGGAAACTGCATAACAATGTCCTGAATTCATTGCCTGGGTCTCCGGATTGCCGTGGATTTTTTTTGCCCCTGATGAGTGTTTGAGTGTATGTCCCCTGTTCTCCACGGCTCTGAGCCTCCGTGGACTGTGGCAGGGCACCCCTGCCCTCGTGTCCAGTGCCCTCCGGAATGCCGGTGGCATTGAAGGAGCTGCTAGCCGGCAGTTTTAGCCCATTGCTGCCCATATTCTTCAGTGGTCATCTGTATCACTGGGTCACCAGTTGAGTGTGTGTCAGGAGGTATTGGATCATGTTTTTGCCACAGGTGACAGGAAACTAGATGCAGAGGTTTAAATAAGTTTAGTTTTCTCTGAGACGTCTGGAGGCACGGGCACCGGCTCACAGGCTTGGTGATATCCAAAGAATCTTTGCTCCCAAGTTGCCTGGCCTTTCATTCATGTCCACAAGGTGGCAGTCATTATCTTGTAGTGTGACAAATGGTGGGCCCTTGTGTAAAGCAGGTTTTTTTTTTTTTTTTTTTTTGAGACAGGGTTTCACTTTGTAGTTCAGGATGGCCCTGAGCTCACTATGTAGCCCACACTAGCCTTGAACTGACAGCAGTCCTCTTGCCTCTGCCTCCCAAGTGCTGGGATGACGCGTGAGCCACCAAGCCTGGCGTTGTGGTATGTGGTACTGATTGCTGGTGGACGTGAGTCACCATGCCTGGTATTGTTGTATGTGGTTACCGGAGATTGAACTCAGGACCTTGTGCTTGCGATGCAGGCGCTGGAACCACTGAGCTGAATCCCTGGCCCAAGCAGGTTTTTTTCATGAGCACTAATCCATAGCACTATTGCTAGCTGTAAGGGGATGACAATGATGGTGATGCTGACAGTGGTAGTGATGAAGATTAAGTGATAACGGTGAAGATGGTGATGGTGGTGGTGATGAAGACAGTGATGCTGATGATGAAGATTGAATGATGTTGATGAGGATGTTAATGGTGTTGGTGGTGCTGATCATGGTGACATTAATAATAAATGATAGTGGTCAGGATGGTGATGGGGGTGGTGTTAATGGTGCTGCGTTGATAATGGTGGTGTTGATGGTGCTGATTGTTGATAGTGGTGATGGTGCTGGTGAGGGTAGCAGTGAGGGTGATGGTGGCGATGATCATGGTGATGAAGAGGGCTGCGATAGTGACTTTTAGTAAGTGCTCATTCCATGGCGGGTCCTCTTGTAAAGGCTTTTGGAATTTCATGCCTCACCAGCCTGGTGGTACTGTCAGTCTATTTTACTCATGAAGAATGAGTGAACTCCATTTGGAGGGTCTGTGTGTGGAGCTACAGCGGTGTGTTGGCCTTCCCGTGAGCTGCTGTCATGGCAGTGCCCTCGGTGTCCCCTGTTCCTGCCTCTGTAATTGGACGGCTTTTCTGGTGCCCCGTCGGGTGGCTCCTGTGCCATCTGCTTGCCGGGAATGGCCCCTCCTCCTTGTCCTTCCTCCTGGCTCTCACTCCTGGCAGACCCTGATGAGTGCCTTCTGTATTGCTGCCGCCTCGGGCGGAAGTGGCTCTTCCTCTCCAAAGGAAGCGGGAACCGGCTGGTGATGGATGGCTGGAGAAGAGGGGCAGAGAGAAGGGCCAGCGAGGCCGAGGCGCTGTGCTCCTGCTGCCGCTCTCGTCCCCGTGGTCCTCGTTCCGTTGTCTCTGCTCAGGAGCTGGAGACCCCCTCAGCATGGGGCTCTGTGCTGCACAGCTCCTTTGGAATGTTCTCACTCCTCGGAGAGCTCGCTGGGACCAGGCCCAGCGGTCTCCTTGTCGCGGTCCCTTCCCGTGCTGATGGGCTCCAGGGGCTGCGAGCACTCGCAAGTAGGAAGGGAAGTTGGGTATGTTAAAGATGAAGGCAAGAGGATGGGGAAGGAGGAGGCTGCTGCAGTGGTTTTGGATTTTGTTGACCCTCGGGGGCCGCAGGAGTTCCGTCCCATCCCTTGCCAAGAGGAAGGACCCAGCGGCAGGTGTGGGAGTGGTGGAGGGGTGGCCGAGGTGCCCATGAGGCCTGGCGGCCCAGCCTCCTGCTCCTGGCCTGCCTGGTGGTGGGGCTGCACCTTGGCAGAGCAGATGCAGACCTGTGAGCCTCGGGGCCGTCAGCAGTTGGGTAACTGCCCAAGGGTGTGCCCAGGGCTGGCCCGGGGAAATGAGGGTTGAAGGACAGTGCCAGGCAGTAGGTACGGCGATGCAGAAATGCATGGCAGCCTGTTTCCTCATGATGGCAACTGGGCATGTGGCATGTGGCCAGATGGGCTACGCTCTGCAGAACATGTTCTCCAGGAGCCTGGTGAGTGTGAGTGCCATGACATGCCATTTCCTCGCTGCTGCCCACTGGCTGATGGTTCGCCTGGCTGCCTCTCCTGCAGCGGCTTGTTGCTGATCACAGGGCCTTTGTGCCCTTGAGGAGGGCTTCTGTCGGATGCAAATGGTGTTGTGTGCAAGCTGCTGTCACCTGAGGCCCAGTGCTGTGTCACTGGGGGTGTTTTCTGAGGCTCTGTGGGTTTTATATCCCATTAACAGGAAGAACCCATCTCTGCACGTGTGTGATGCAGCCCTTTCGCTCGGGGACAGCCCGGCCCTGCCGGCCACTGCACCCCACCGCCCTGCCTTCTGCAGTGTGCCAACTGGGGTTGCTTATCAAACCTTCCTTCTCATCACCTCATTTGTTTGGCTTGGGCCCCACACAGTGAGGGGGTGTCGGGAGTCCCGTGACTTTCACTTTCAGGTGAGGAAACTGAGGCTCACAAAAGCCAAGGGAAGAGCTGCTGGAGATGAGAAGCCAAGAAGGAGCAGCCAGCCCCGGCTTAGTCCAGCGTTCTTTACGCTGCACTTCGCTTTGCTTACTTTACTAGGACATGAAAAATTCATTTTTAGAAATTTGATTCAGGGTTCAGCCATAGAGGAATAAAATAAGAACACAGCGAGGGATGGAGGGTGAGAATTAATCCATTTGCTGTTGCCACTGGACATCATCTGGGAAGTTCAGCTTCCCAGCAGTTAATGAGAAAAAGAAGATGAGACTGGGTTTTGTAGAGGGAGGTGAAGAATGTCACCTCTCTCCTGAGTTTATTATGTGGGGTGTGACGGGACCACATGAGGCTCTGAGCCAGTTCTTGAGATGCTAATGCTCACTCTGGACACTTTCTGGTGAAGTCCTGGACTGTGTTCGAATTGGCTATGAAGGGAGAAGCTCAAGTGTGCCTAAAACACTGAGAATCAGAATGCAATCTTTCTTAGGGTAAACTATTCTAAAAATGGGTCAGCGTACCAGTCTGCTCGGGCCATTGTAGCAGGCTGGCTGATTCACACAGCTGACATTTCCCCTCCTAGCTCCATAGGCCGGAAGTCTAAGGTCAAGGAGCTGCCTGATGCTGTTTCTAGTGGGGACTTCTCTCCTGGTGTTTTGTGGGTGTCACTTCCTTGATGTGCCCCCACCTCATCTTTCATATGTATGTGAGGAGAGGACACACACACACGCACATGCACACAGAATGGCTCACCGAACTCTATGATGTCCCTGGTGCAGACACTTCCCTGTCAGTTGGGGTCCCACCATCATGACCTGATTTAACCTCAGGCACTTCTTTAGGAGCCCCCTCTCCAGATACCACAGTCACATGGAGGCTTAGGGCTTCTTTGAATTTCCAGGAACCTGTTTCAGTCTATAGCAGTTAGGATATCTTTTTAGACCTGTCTTTTACACTTGATCTTAGCCAAAAGGCCGAGAAGCGATGTTTAGACCTGTCTTTTAATCCAACGAATAACCATGTGTTTGTTTTAGGTCCTAGAAGTAAAAATAACACCCTCTAAGAGAGCAGGAAGCTGTCACTTCCAGTCACCCTGGCACCCCTGTTCTTGGCATCTCGGGGGACTGGGTAGTGTGGGAAACACATGGGCTTTGGAGGGGGATTCACTCAGATGCTGGCCACACTTTGTCCTTTACCAGCAAAGTGACCTGGGCACATTCCTCTTGTTTAATACTTGCTTTGTCTGAATTTGGTCACCTGTCAGGAGAGGGAGGTACTTGTGGCCTGTTGCTCCGGAGGTGTGACAGGGTAGGCATGGTGCCCACATGCAGGGCAGCCGCACAATTACATCCTCACCACCTCCTCCCTGTGATCCTCTTCCATCCTGCTCTTTCCACAGCAGTGACGGGATGAATGATGTGATTTGTTACCCTTTTCTCCCGGTCGATACTGTGTCACAAGCCTTTCCCATGTTGCCACCATCTTCATCACCATCATTTGTAATGGCTGTGTAAAGTTTTGAAAATGATCTTTTCTTTAGTTGTGTATCTGTCTAAACCAACATTTAATTTATATGCTTAATCAAGACCAAGCCATATTTAGCAGTATTCAACGTAGCCTGAACTCTCATAATAGTGATGTTGTTCCTTGATGTTTGGAGGTGGGAATGGGCTGGGCAGGGCCGAAGGGTAGGAGTCCCCAGGCTTGTCAGAGCGTGTACGGACGGGCAGTGTGAATTTTTATTTACTAATTTTTTAATTGAAAAAAGCTACATTATAACACAAAATTTAAAGGATTGACATCGTCCCTTAGGGCTTGTGCAGTGACGTCTCTTTTCCTCCATCATCCAGCAGCAGTGGTGCTATTTCTTGTCCCCTTTCAGAAGTGTTCAGTGCATAGTCCAGTAAATAAGCGTGGGTGTACACAAGTGTATTTCTCACTCCTCCCTGTCCTTTTAAAAATAAAAATGGAACCTGTGAGCATTATGCTGTCTTTTTCCCACTTGAGAAATCCCCCTCATACCAGAGCGCCCGAGGACGGGAGTACATTCTGCACAGGCCCGTGAGTCTCGGTGGCAGGCAGATCCCGTGCTGCGTGAGCGAAATACCCTTTTAGAAAGGTCAAGGTGGATCTCTCCTCGCACACGGTGAGCCGCCCTGGTCGCCCAGCTCAGTGTGACTGTAGCCTCAGTGTCCCCGTGCAGTGGCGTGGGGACAGGTTCCGCCCCCAGAGGAGACTTGTACAGGAGTGACTAAGTCCCCGGGGACTGGTTCTTGCAGTGCAGGAGAGAGAGCCCACCCTGCCGCCCTCCCCTGTGCCCAAGGGGACACTCTTCAGTGATGGAGGCATCGCCCTGCCTTGTCTTGGCCCTCGTGGGTGCCGCGGGGCAGCTGAAGTGCTCTGACGTGCACCACTGAGGCGGGGGGAGTGGGAGGCACATGGTGTGCCATGGAAACATGGCACACTGTGGTGCTGGAGTGGCCTTCCTCTGTGGGCGTCAGGTGGCCGAGATCCCGAGAGCCCGCCCTGCTGGTTTGTGTTTCTACTGTGCCTGTCTGTGCTGAGCCTGGTGTCCGCCTCGTCCAGGGGGTGTTGGACCCGCCGGAGGCAGGTGCTGGCTTCGCCCCTGCAGCAGAAGTGGCAGTGTGGGGGTGGGAGCCGAGGCCCGCTGAGGGGGGCTCTGCTGGGCTGTCTCCTGGCAGGAGTCGGACCCTAGTGCGTCGACGTTCTGGGAGAGTTTAGAAAGTCGCTTGTTCACGTGGTCACAGTGAGTGTCAGGCAGCAGGAACAGCTCCTTCCAGGTACTGAAAGAGCCATGCTGAGAGCTGCCTTGGGCTGTCTTCAGATGGCACCGCAGTTCTGTGCCACTGCATCAGGCTGTTGTGCTGTGAGTGTGAACATGGGTCTTCCAGGCCCGTTAGGGCATACTAGGGCACAGGTGCCCTGCTGGACAGGGCCACACAGGCCGCCAGGGGGCTCATTTTGATGATTACATGCTCCTTCTTTTCCACACTAGAATGGGAGGCCTTTCGGAATGGAATGACTTCTTTCAAACAAAAGATTTTTTTTTTTTTTTTGAGATAGGGTCTTGCTTTGTAGTTCAGGCTGGCCCTGAGCTCACTATGTAGCCCAGGCAAGCCTCAAGCTCAGCAATCCTCCTGCCTCTGCCTCCCGAGTGCTGGGATGACAGGTGTGAGCCTCCATGCCCGGCCCTGTGTGGTATGTGGAATTGATGGCTGGTGGGCCTGAGTCTCCACGCCCAGCATTGTATGTGGTTACAAGGAACTCAGGGCCTTGTGCTTGTGAGGCAGGCGCTGGAACCACTGAGCTAAATCTCTGGCCCAAACAAAAGATCTTTTATAGCCTGTTGATAATATCCTTCAGTTTTTATATTTTGTGACCGCCCTGCATTCTCCTTATGTTTTGTGTTTCTACGACAGAACACCTGTGTAAAAAGACTTAAAGGAGAAAAGATTATTTTGACTCAGGGTTTCAGATAGTTTAGTCCATGGCTAGCTGGCCCTCGAGGCAGAGACAGGATGGGAGGGTGTGGTGGGGGAGCACTGCTCGCCTCCTGGTGGCCAGAAACAGGGAGGGGGGCGGGGAGGGGCCAGGACACCCAGGACCACTCCCTTCATCTAGGGCCCACCCTCACGTCTCCGTCACCACCCAGCGGCCCATCCCATTGTGAACCCACCAATGGCGGTGGCATCCGAGGAGGTCAGCACCCTCATGGTGCAGTCGGTGTCCACAAGTCCACCCGTGGACACTCCTGAGCTGGGGCTGAGCCTTTAGCACATGAGCTTGGGGCCTTCCCAGGAACAGAGCGCGGCACTTTCATCCAGTCGCCGTCCTTGATGGCTCCGCCACAGGGAGCGTGTGTGAGGGTGCTCGCTGGGGAGGCTGCTGTGTCTTGGCCGTCCCAGGCAACAGACACCCTGGGCTTCTTGCCAAGTTAGCGCCGTGGGACCCGGAGCTACCCTCTGCAGCTCCTCGGTTGTCCCGGGTCCTGTGGGCCAGCATTTCGGGAGGAGCAGCTTTTCTCCCGAAGCTGCAGTCAGGGAGCAGGACTGGGCTGCCGGTGCCCCAGGCCGAGGTTTGACTTATGTGCAGCTTCGGCAGCTGGTAGTGCCAGGGTGTGTGTCAGAGTCCAGGCCCTTGGCTGTGGCCCAGGACAGCAGTCCTTGGGCTCCTGGGCGTGAGCGGGCAGTGAGCACCACGGGCTCTCTGAGCTTGTTCTGCCAGGTGCAGACACGGGCACAGCCAGGCCGCCTGGAAAGGCTCCGGTGCCTGCTGTGGCTCCGGAAGGCCAGTGGGGATGGAGCAGAGAGGAGGTGCTCACCCAGCCTGCACCCCCACAGGGAGGTGCTCGGCCTGCGTCCTGCCCGGGCTGGAGGGTGGCATGTGCCCGAGTATGCAGCCCAGGCTCCTGAGGGCCAGGCTTTGTGGGTGCGATTGCCCTAGGTGTGGAAGGGGCAAGGTAGGCCCAGGCGGGAGGCCAGCCCAGTGGATGGATGGGTGAGGACTGGAGACTGCGGAGTGAGCCGGAGGGACGGCCCCTGGACCCAGTGTGCAGCCTCGGCGAGCGCGACGTGTGTAGTGCCGGGCAGCTCCTAGAAGTGCGTGGAGTGCCTGGACTTCCGGGGGGCTTGCAGTGCCCTGGCCCTCTCCTGCTATCTTGCAGGGGTGGTGGCTCTGTCGAGGGCATGTGGCACCTCCTGGCAGGCGATGTTTGGGGAGGGCTGGCTGCCAGGCCAAGGGTTTAGGCTGCAGCAGCCGTAGTGCTGTGCGGAGGGCCTGGGAGGTGGCGAGATGCTGCTGAGGGCCTGGGCCCATCCCACATCTGCCGGCTGCAGGCCGTCTTGCAACCCTTGCCTCAGTTTCCTTGTTAGTAACAGCAAGGACTCGGTACAGAAGGTCTGAGAGTCTTTGACACCGGGCTTTGTTCTGTGGTAGTTGGGAGCCAGGAGGGTTTGGGCAGCGGAGTGGGATGATCAGAAGTGTGCTTTGGGGAGGTTAATCAGGCCTCTGTTCCTTTGTGATAATCCTGCTGCAGGGCTGGAAGTCACAATGTGTGGGTGACACTTTGAAATTCAGCGGCAGTGAATTAGCTGCGCTCTGAACTGTGGCTGCTTGGAACTCCCTGTGCCATTTCGGGTCTGGTGGAAGCCGCGGCTCCCCTGCCGCTGCCTCCTCCTGCCCGCTCTCTCCCTGGCACCGGCCCTTTCTTCTCTGCACACCCTGCAGTCACAGCAGGCTCACGTCTAATGAGGCTGTTTGGAGCTGGCTTGTGGCGGTGAATAGACGTGGGAATTGTTCATGCATCGTGAGGATCACAGGCGGCCACACGGGAGGCCGGCTGCTGGAACGTGCAGGCCCCATGGCTCCCATGGCTTGCTCCTTGGGGGATGCTGGGCCCTGGAGCCGCCTCAGCCCCTGTTCCCGATGAGCTGTTCAGTGGCCAGCGCGGCTGGGAGGCCATTTCGAAACGGTTTCCAGGGAATTGGCAGAAGGCTCAGCGTGTCTGAGTAAAAAGGATCTCGGTTAGGCTGCAGCAGGTGGCTCGAGCCCGGGGATGACTTCATTCACTTTGTCTTCCTACAGTACTTGCCAGACTTAGGAACTCCCATTCAGCTGAACGGAGGACCTTTCTTAATCCTTGCACACCAGATTTTCCTGTTAGGATTTAGTCTTAGCGCCTGTCTCGTCTCGCTTTGGTCCTTTCCCAGCATCTCCCGCTTCTTGGGGCCCTTCGCTGTCTGAAGTTTTTCTTGAGGCGAGAGCCCTCTCTGCCCTGTGACAGACAGGCCCCTGCTGGCGCCTCACTGGCCACCTTCCATCCCCCTCCGCCCCCGCGGCCTTTCTGAGTGCAGAGCACGGGCTTTGCTCACCTGTCCCTTTTCCGTGATGACCTTCATGAGACTGTTAAATATGGCACCAAGGCACACCCTTTTCTTCCATTTATTCATGGTTATTCCCTCCATAAAGTGTCTTGTAGGAAGACATGATTCTTTGTGTGCGCGATTCTACCTGGAGTCGTGCAAACTTTCTAGGCTTGAGCCTCCTGAGCTTGAAAACCCTATTTCCGTTATATAAGCCACATGCTAAAGTATGACAGCTATTAGTATGCAGCATTTCATTTGCAGTTATTTTCAGGGAGATTTGAAGCTTTCATTCAGTTTGGCCAACATGGCTGAGTTTTTTGGAGACAGAGAAATCTTGTTTTCTTTTTAACTTTTCTTGACCCCTCTCGCTCCCTGGGTGGGAGAAGATGCTCGTGTGAACAGCAGCGGCTCACTCCCAGCATTTCGCTGGGGATGTGGGGAGAGCGAGCTGGGGAGTGCAGAGCAGAGCTGCCGAGAAGGGGACAGGTCCTGGGAGGCGGGTGTGTCACCCTCAGCCCAGTGGCGGCCGCAGCGGGATGGCTGACGGCCCTTGGACGGGCAGGAGCTTCCGGACACACAGGAGGACCGTGAGGTGTTCTGTGGGGTCTTGGTGGAGACCGGCCTTATGCCACCTGGACCCGATCGAGCTGTCGCTGTGACCTGGGCGACCACCCTTGAGCCTGGGCGAGTTCCCACCCTGATCCAGGGATGGGGTGCAGCTCCCAGATGAGGAGCGGGCAGAGCTCGGAGGGCACAGGGAGTATTGGTGGCAGCCTGGTCTGGGCATCGGAGCACTGGGAGACAGGCAGGGGCCGGGGCCTGGGCCTGGGCCTGCATTTCTTATGGAGTGCACTGGTTTATGCCCTGTGGCCTTTGGCCAAGTTTGGGCTGCTGTGTTCCTGTCTTCAAGGTCCAGTGCAGTGCGAGTACAGCCCCATCTTGTGGGAGATTTCTGGTTTTTCTTACCTTTAATTTGTTCATAATTTTGGATTAGGGTCTAGCTATGTTGTTCAGGCTGGTCTTGAACTCATGGACTCAAGCACCCTCCTGCTTCAGTCCTTTGAAGTGTGGGAGAGCAGGCATGTGCCACTGTGCCCAGCTTCTCTGCTATTCTTCTTTCAAAATTGTTACTATTTGACAGATGCTGAGAGTAGTGATAATAAGGATGCATCTAGTTGGGCACAGGGGTCTAATCCTATCATCTCAGCTGCTGGGAGGCTGAGGCAGGAATACCATGAGTTCAGGGCAGCCTGGGCGACTCAGTGAGATTCTGTCTCAAGCTCAGATTTACACCAAGGCCGCAGAAGGAGGTCAGTGTTAGACCTCTTGCAAGGCCCTGGCTTCAATTCCAGCCGCTACAAGGGAAGCCAAAAGCATGTCTTTCTTATTCGTTCCTGCTTGTGGTGTGCGGTGTCATTTCACGTACATTTTCCCCGTTGCTTCTCACCATTCCTGCGTGTCCTGGACACTGGTGTGGCCTTGTCTGACAGTGGGAACCTGAGGAGCAGAGGGCTTCAGAGTGCGCAGGGTGACACAAGGGGACGTCACGACACCGGAGTGGTGATGTCTGGGTGCTTGAGGCTCTGGGTGCTGCTTCCCTGCCGCTCCCCTTGTTTCCAGACCTGGAAGGAATCTGGGTCCGGGCGCGCAGGAATCAAGGAGGCTGCTGGAACCACTGCTCAGAGGCTGGGGGTCTTGATTGTGTTTCCCTGGGACCTGGCCTTGAGGCCAGCAGCCTCGCTGTGTCTGTCCAGTCTTCCTTCCACTAATTTTCTTGGAAAACGCCACCATCAGTAGTTTTGCAGTACGCTTTAAAATACAGTCCTCTCGCATGTGCTCCTAGGTGAAGTGCTCCTTAAGCCATCTTGCTGCGCATCGGGCGTTTGGCTTGTGTCTGCTTGTGTCCTCGTGGGCGGCAGCCCTCACCGGGGCGCCTCCCTGCAGCTTCACTTCTAGAGGCCTTTGGCGCTTGCAGATGGGGCTCCCTGGGGGGGACCAGGGTTCAAGGGAGGTGTGCTGCTGGCTGCTGGGGCACCTGTGCCTCCTGCCCAGCGCTGTGGCTCCGTCGGTCCTTGCAGTTGGGTGGCCACGGTGGAGCCATCACTCTTGGCTCTGGCCTTTCCTCCCCTTGGGTGCCGCTGGAATTGTGCGCCCCTGGGCACACTGCAGTTTATTCGGGCCTCTAATATATCTCCCTCTGGGCCCGCGGCCCGCTTTCCCTGTGTGCAGTTGGCCACGGTTTCCTCTGCACAGGATTTCCTCGCTTCCTCAAAGGTTGGTGGGCAGTTTTAACAAGATTGCCGCCATTTCTTTTCTAATTAATTAATTGGCTCTTTTGCCAATTAATGCAGCCATTTGCTCATTGACTTCTCCATCCATTTATTGGGAAGACATTTCTTAAGCATCCGCCTGGTGCCGGGTGCCAGGCGCTGAGGATGTGCGTGTGTACTCACTGGTCACAGTCCCCGCCCCGGGGCCGCCCTGCCACTGGGAGGTGATGCCACGCGGCGCAGTGGTAGACGGGGTGCAGCGTGAAGGGCGGGCCCGGCCCGGGCCTGTGGGTGGCGCTCGTCTGGGTGGAAGTTGTTGCAGGGAGGGCAGTGCACCCGCAGAGCGGCTGAGGGGCCGGTGTGAAGCCAGGGCCCGGAGAGTGTGGGCTCACAGGGCACAGTGGCTCTCGTGCCCTGCGGCGGGAGGCTCCGAGGCAGGGAAGCAGTGTGGAGTTCATGCTGCGGCTCTCTGCCTGCGGTTCCAGTCCCGGCTGCCTCCCTCACCCGCACGGGCGGGGCTGTGTGTCTGGGGTCGTCCACCTGCCCTCCGCCCTGCTGGCTGCAGTCCAGGCCGCTCCGGTCTCGCGGCATGGAGCCTCCCTTCCCGCTCCCGGGGTCCTGCTGCTCCCCGTCTTGCTCTCAGGCCTCCTTCTTCATCTTTGGCATGTTCTTTCTGCCATCCTTGGAAACTCTCCTGGCTCCTTTGCCAGTTTCCAGCCACTGTAGCTGGGAGGTATTGGGGAGGGCTTGGGGCTGGCCCCCGCCTGGCTCCCGACTGCTCTCTTTGGTGAACTCCGCCTAGGGTTGTATCTGGTTTTTCCTTTATTGTAGTCAGACTTTGCAGTTGAAGACCCGTCCCCAGCTTTAGGAGAGGAAAGCTGCCGTTTTTCAGTTACGGAGGGCGTTCCCCTGCAGGACGGGCAGCCCCTCTGCAGGCTGCCTCGGGGCAGCACCAGGTCCCCTCAGGTGGGTCTCACAGCAGTGAGGTGGGGGTTGCACCTGGCCTTGAGGATGCACAGGTGAGTTGGCCAGTGTCGGGAGGGGCGTCATCCTGTGTGTCCCAGGGACACTTTGGCTCATGTTGGCTGCAGCTGAGCCGAGGAAGAAGGTGATGTGCCCCCATCCCTGGGCAAGTGGGGCTCCAGACTCCTCTTTTTTTTTTTTGAAACAGGGTCTTGCTTTGTAGTTCAGGCTGGCCCTGAGCTCACTATGTAGCCCAGATAAGCTTTGAACTCAGCAATCCTCCTGCCTCTGCCTCCCGAGTGCTGGGATGACCGGTGTGAGCCACCATGCCCGGCACTGTGGTATGTGGTACTGATTACTGGTGGCATGAGTCACCTTGCCTGGTATTGTTGTATGTGGCACCAGGGATCCAACTCAGGACCTTGTGCTTGCTAGGCAGGTGCCAGAACCACTGAGCTAAATCTCCAGCCTCTGGACTCCTTTTTCTTTTCTTTCTTTCTTTTTTTTTTTTTTTTGAGACAGGGTCTCGCTTTATTGTTCAGGCTGGCTCTGAGCTCACTATGTAGTCCAGGCAAGTATGTAGTCCAGGGAAGCCTTGAATTCAGCAATCCTCCTGCTTCTGCTTCCGGAGTGCTGGGATGACAGGCGTGAGCCACCATGCCTGGCACTGTGGTATGTGGTATTGATGGCTGGTGGGTGTGAGTCTCCACGCCCAGCATTGTATGTGGTTACTGGGATCGAACTCAGGACCTTGCACTTGCGAGGCAGGCGCCGGAACCACTGAGCTAACCCTCGGCCCCTGGACTCCTTTTTTTGAGGAGAGGCCTGTGCTAGCTGTGTCAGCTCGGGCACAGGAGAATCGTCTCTGTCCTGGGAGCACCCCTTGCCTGTTACTTTGCTCATCGCTGGTATGCAGTACCAACTCCCACAGCTCGAGGAGGGGAGGGTGGTCAGGGCTCATGGTTGTTGGAGGTTTAGGGACAGTCAGCCGGCTCTGGGCCAGCGGCTTAAGTGGGATGGCAGAGAGGCCTGGCAAAGGACCGGCAGCCAGGAAGGTGAGGGAGGTGGGAGGAGTCCGGGACCCGAGTGGTGTAGTGACTCCTGCCTGTTGGCCTCCTCTCTTTGTGCTGACCTCTGGGTCCCCACCTTCTATGTGCTGCAGAAAGCAGCCATCCGTAGGACAAGGCCTCTGTGTGCAGCTGCCCTTTCTGCAGTTTAGGGTCCTGGGGGTTATAACCTAATAATTAGGAAATAGCTTAAAAGTGACTGACTGTTGGACCTTCGTGTTCATAAACAGATTTCCTCTGCGCCCAAGCATGTTGTCCTCTGCTGCCATGCCCCTCACAACACCACTACCATGACGGTGTCCTAGGAGCCCCACCCCCCTCTGGAGTCTCACAGAGCAGGCCGGCCCCCAGCAAGCTCCTGGCTCCCCATGAAGCCGGGGCCCTGGAGCACCATTGTGGCTTTGCTGTGTGAATCTCTCCCTGTCTCTCCTCATGGGTGTGGGGAGTCACACAGAGCTTTATTTCCTCTGTTGATAAGAATTATGTAATAATTCCCTTGCCAAAAAGATTACAGGGAATTGTTTTAAATAAAATTACCTTCACATATTATGTTTGTAATATGAAAAAATATTTTTCACACAGGAGTTCATCTAGGCTATGAGACACTTTGGTGATCCTTCTTCATTTAGAGAGAAGCTGTGCTCTGCCCATGATTGAGCGTTCTACGAGCCGGTGTTGAATAACTAGAGAGCTCATCACCGGTACCCCACCATGCGTGTGTCACATGCAGTGTGTCCCCTGTTGTTCAACTGTAGACCTTTTATTCTTGTGCTGTGGTTGCTTTGTTTCAGTCAGTGCTCCCTAGAGAGACAGATTTAATGCAAGATATGCAAGTCTACAAAAATTTACAAGTGTGTTCATTAGATTTCCATTGCTAAGGCAAAATACCCAACAGCCCAATTTAAAGGGGGAAAGGTTTATATGCTTACAGTCCATAGAAATTTCTAGTCCATAGCTTGCTTGGTCCAAGGCAGGGCGGCATGGCAGGATGGCATTGTAGAGGAGAAACAGCTCATGGTGGGCAGAAGATACCAAAGCAAGCGAGCGGGACCACAACTCCTTCTATCTCTTCTATTTTATCCAGGCTACTTAGGGTGGGCAGCACTCACACCCTTAATCCTGGTGCTTTTGACTCTAGAATTGTACCATGAATCAGTCTCAGCTTCACATACTCTTCAGCAAGCACCTCAGAAGGTCTTGCTTCTTTCCCTGGTGGGGTAACCTGTACCTTCACTCTGGAAGGTTCTAGACCATTTGACATTCTGCCTGGATTGCGTTGTTGTAGTTTTTTATCAACCTTAATAATGGGGGATGGTAACACTAGGAATAAAAGGGAACTCCTGTACTCCCAAGTATGTTCCTCCTTTCCCCTGTTATGGGGCAACAGGCCATTTTCCCCTTGACAGTCTCGGTCAGTCACCCTGGCCAACACTATAACTCCTTTTTTAGCTTGTTGACTGAAAGGGTCGAGGAGACTGAAATGACCAAAGGAAGTCTTAGCTTCCAGTTCAATCGCATCGTTGTTCTTCCTGGTACAAGCCTTCCTGTGCTGGAACTAAGACTTCTAAGCCAGCACAGAACAAGGTCATGGGAACAAGAAGCAAACATTTTGCTAGTGAATCATGAATCACTAGGGGTCATGGTCAGTGGTACAGATCCTGCTTCCACCCTTGATTCCTTGATCCATAAGTCCTAGCTGTGGGAGACACAGTACCATATAGTGGACGCAGATTCAAAGCATGTACAGCCTTTTGAAGAACCTTGCTAGCCCTGCAAGCTGTTTCCCCTGCCTGGCACTGTAACTATGTCTTCAAAAGGCCATTCTGTCTTTTCTTTTAATTCAGCCGCTTCTGGGTGGCGAGGAATGTGGTAACACCAGTGAACTCCACACTCATGCCCCCATTGCCTCACTTCTTTGGCCATGAAATGTGTTCCTTGGGAACAGAGGCCATGCTGGGTGGAATTCCTCGGTGATGGTTAAGGCTGCAGATGGCAGTTTTGCCAGAAGCACTAGGTGCAGGGCAGGCAAATCCGTATCCAGAGTAAGTATCTGTGCCAGGAAGGACACCGCATTAGGGCGGAAGTGAACCAGTACAATTAACCTGCAGTAGGTTGTGGGCAGATCACCCTGGCTGAAGGTGCTGTATCAAAGACTGACAGTTGGTCTCTACTGCTGGGCATAGAGGGGAGTCAGTAGCGGCTGTAGTCAGACCAGCTTGAGCGAGGGGGAGTCCATGTTGCTGAGCCCGTGCATAGCCTCCACTCCTCCACTGTGACCACTCTGTTCATCAGCCCGTTGGGCAGTGACAGAGAGGCTGAAGAGAGAGGTTGACCACTGTATGCAGAGTGGGTTGTGCTGTCCACCTGATGGTTAAAAGTTCTCTTCTGCTGAGATCACTTTTTGATGAGAGTTTACATGAGAAACATCCTTTAACATTTTTTGCCCATATGGATAGGTCTGTCCACACACCCTTCCCCCAAATATCTGTCATGTGCTTTCCAAGATCCTAACCATCTGGCTAGACCGTTGGGTAGAGCCCATGAGTCACTACATGGTCGCACATCTGGCCGTTTTCCCTTCAGCAGAATGTACTGCAGGTGCCTGAAGTTCCGTCCGCTGTGAAGGTTTTCCCTTCACTACTTCCTTCAGGGATGTCCAGGAAAGAGGCAGTCATGTGCAGCTGCCCACTAGTAGGTGGTGCCTGTGTAATGAGAGAACCATCCACAAACCAGGCCCTGGCCTTCTCTTCTTGACAGTTGATTACATGACCGTGTTGCATGCTGGGAGACAGGTTGCTGGCAACTTCTTCATGTAATTTCCCCTCTGGATTTGCTCAGACTCTATCACATTTGTACTATTCCCATTTAATGATGGACCGTGATGGTGGGTATCCAGCCTTATGACCCAGTGGATCAGGTAATGCCCAGCTTGTGATGATGGGCAGCTCAGGTCATGTAGTAGCCCAGTGTCCCATGGTCAGGGACTCAGTTTCCACTGAGACCCAGTAGCAGGCCAAGAGCTGCTTTTCAAAGAGGAAGTAGTTGTCTGCAGATGATGGCAGAGACTTCTGCAGTGATTCCCCTGTGGGGGCCTGTGAGAGGCTCCAAACAGCGTCTCACACTTGAGGATCTGCTGGGTCACGTGGCCGCAGTCACAGAGCAGGCTGCACAGCAGCCAGGACTTTCTGCACAGTCTTTTCTCGCTCTGGGCCCCATCTACTCAAAATCAGCAGCTCCCCAGTCACTTGGGCAATAGGCCAGAGTAAAACATCTCAGTGAGGAAAGGGTTGCCTCTGTGGTGCAAACGGGCCCCACATAGGTGTTGTACCTCTTCTTTGGTTGAGGGGGAGCCAGATGCAATAACTTTCCTGTTACCTTAGAAGGGATATCTCTACGTGCCCCACACCACTGGGCGCCTAGAGTTTCACTGAGTCAGGACCTCAGATTTTAGTTGGATTTATCTCCCATCTTCTGGCTCTCATAGGACTGACTAACAAACCCAGAGTGGTGACTCTCTTCTGCTCCCTCGGCCCATCAGCCCAATGTCCTCGCTGTAATGGACCAGTGTGACCCCTTGTGGGAATGGCGATCAGGATCCCTGTGAACTAAGTCATGACCTGGGGCTGGAGGTGGGACAGCGAAGGTGTATTGCTGGTCTTGCCCAGCCAAAAGCAAATTATTTCTGACGGGCCGTTTGGATAGGTATGCCGAAGCTACTTGCCAAATCAGTAGCTGCTTACCAAGACCCAGGAGATATGTGTTAATTGCTCAGGCAAGGAGACCACATCTGGTGCAGCAGCTGCAGTCCGTCACCGCCTGTTCCAGGGTACAGTCCTCTGCCGCCATTCCCCACGACCCATCTGCCTTTGCACGAGCGCAGTGGGGCAACTGATGGAGGTGTGCTGGAGACCACCGGCCTGCGTCCCTCGGGTGCTTGCACGGTGCTGGGTCCCTGCAGCGGTGTGATGCTGTTTTTGGTTTACTATTTTGCTAGGCAGAGGCATTCCTAAGGGCCTGCATTTGGCCTTCCCGACCATCGTAAGCCCCACGTTCCATGCCAGGGAACCGGCGTGAGAGCCCTGCCAAGCACTGAGCAGTTCTGCCTAGGCCTGCATTCTGGAACAGGGAGAGCGACTAAGATGAGTCCGAGGGCCCGCTCGACCCTCCGCGAGCCAGGCCTGTGCCCAAACCCTCTTGACCGCCTGACCCCACAGACCCTTGCCCCCCTTCTCTCTCTCATGTGTCTCACAGAGCACTCTTAGTCTTGCCTCCTCATATAGCCCAGGCCGAATTTGAACTTGGGGCAGCCCCCCTGCCTCAGCCTCCAGGTGCTGGAACGGCAGGTGTGTACCACCGTATCTGCCTAGGCCCCCGCTCTCAGTGGAGGCCGTTGACATTTTGGATCCCTGGAGTAATCAGTGTTCAGAACCAGTGTCCAGTTGTCCCCCAAGTGTCGGGCCACTTCCGTCCCGCAGCGTACAGTGGCTCGGGCGAGGCCTTAGGTGCCGTGGGGAGCGCCGAGGGAAGGCGGGCGTGCGAATGTGGGCTGGTGCACCCGGCTCCCTCCTCAAGGCCTTCCTGCCACTTAAGGGCTCTGGCTCTGGAAACTGGCTCGCATCTCGGAACTGGCTAAGGGGCTGTGATTCCTCATTACTGCGGTTTGAACTAGGTTTCTATTCATTTTCCCTTAAAAATGTTTAGTTATATGTCTAGTAAAACCTCCGTAGCCTTCTTGTCTGTTTCACTTTTGGGGACACTGTGGCTGGTGAGCCGGTGGCGTAGATTGACACGTGCAGACCATGCCAATCACTGTTCTGCCCCTGCTGCCTCTTAGGTCCGCGCAGGTACTGCCTTTGGTCACTCAGTGCTGCCACTTGGCCTCTGCCAGAGTGGGGTCCAGTCAAACCCGCTGCCTTCAGCTTCCCCGCTGAGTAACTGCAGTCCATGCCGTCAGGTCTGGCACGCAGAGGAGCAGTGACGGGGCTCTTCAGGGACCCGGAGCTCCCCTCGCGAGTCTGTTCCTCAGGGTGTTAGGGAAGGTGCGTCCCGTGGAGGACGAGGGTTAGCGGGACCAGCCCACTCCGCATCCCGTCCCCTGAGCACCCGAGTCCCCCATCCACAGAACCACAGAACCACAGAACGCAAGAACGCAAGGCATCTCTGAGGCGTTCACCGGGAGCCGTCTTCGGCCCCTACTTCTCCCGCCCAGCCGGGTAAACTGTTCACACCTTTGTTTTCTCCGCCAGCTGCAGCGTTCAGTTCAGAATCCCGGCCTAATGGGTCTGTATTGACAAACTCAGCCTGATCCAGGGGTGTGTTTTTGTCAGCATTCTCCCACACCTGTAAAATCCATTTCCACGCTTGCTCACACCTCTGTTTATCAGACTTCGAAAACTCCAGCTCTTTGGGAGAATGGCGACCTTCTCCTAGGCCACACGGTGTGCCGCTGTGATTTGAGCCTGGTGATGGCACTAGAAGCAGAAGTGGGTGGTGAGGGCGGGTCCCGAGGAGCGTCAGCCTTATCAGGCTAGGTCAACACGGGGTCAGTTTCCTCAAGGGTGCTGGGAGTGGCCAACAGCGCGGGGCGGACGGGGTGGTGCTGTTATCAGAACCTCCCACTTCTGATTCTTGTGGGCGGCTATGCCAAAATGCTGTCAGTGACTTGCCAAGTAAACGTTACTGGATTCTGGGTTGCTGGCTTCACTTTCTGGAGTTAGATTCTAGGTTCTTGTCTTGAACAAAGAATTAAAGTGAGCAAAAGCAGTGGTAAAGTTAATTTGGTTCTGCAGAGTGCGCTTGGGCTGAGTAAAAGAGGAACAAGCAAGATAGAAGAAAGCAAGGTGGGCCAACCCGAGGAGAGTCATGAGAGGAGCACGGCTTGGTGTTTTTGCCCGTTATGTTGTGTGAGTCCTGTGGAAGCTTGCGAGAACGTCTGCGTGCAGGGCTGGGGAAGCGGTGCTGGGATCCCACAACTAGGCTGACGTCAGGTCTGCGCAGTCCTTTTGAAACCCGACTCGGTTCTCTTGAGAAGTCCGCACGCAGGGCTCTGGGAACTGCTCTGTGCATGTCCTGGGATTCTGTAAATGACAGGTCGCGCCGACTTCGCCGGCCAGCTCTGCCACGCCCTAGTCTCCTCTGTCAGTACCACTGACCATGACCCGAAGGGATCCAGCAGCGAGCTTATGCCCTGCTGGCGTAGAAGTCTTAGTTCCTGAGTTGGGGAGGTTTGTACCGGGGAGCACAACAGTGAGGCCCCTGAATGGTCACGAGACTTCTCCCTGGTCATTTTGATCTCCTCACGCCTGGTTACTTTGCCTGTGGCTGCGACAAAATACCTGACACCCACAAGTTTAAAGACAGAAAGATGGACTTGGTGTACAGTCTGCAGAGGTCTCAGCCCGGGGTAGGATGGCATGGCAGAGGGCCTCACAGAGGAGAAATGGTTCATGGTGTGGCCAGGAGCCGTGAGCTTGCCTTCCTTCTCCCTTCCTATTCTGTCCAGACTACCCCCCTTTTGGCTGGTGCCATGCTAACTAGGCCAGTTCCAATCAATGGACTACTTTAGTGCCACCTACCCTTTATCCTCCCTTCACACTCAATCTACATACACCTTAGATCCAGCCACCTTAGTAAAGCTCCCCCATGGGCACACGAGGCTCTGAGGGGCATCCGGGCTGAGCCATGGCATGCTTGGACATTGGGTCTGTGGTTCTGTAAAGCATCCCAGAAGCTCCATTTATGGAGCTTACGCTGCTCCATTTAAAAAGCAGCACCTGGAAGCCAGTGTTTGCGTAAGTGCCTGGATTAATTCACGCCTCCTTTCAGCTGCCCTGATGGGGCAGAGTTGGCCCGAGTCCCACCTTACATCCTGGTGCTGTGTGGCCTTTGTAGGCTTCATTTTCCGCAGTGGGGTTAATGACACACACCTTGTAGAGTCTGAGAAAGCTTAAGTGAGACAAATGTTGTATTTCTCTGATTCTCAGTTGCTAGAAACATGTAGCACTGGCCTGTGCTGCTTGCTGATTGTAAAGTAAGTACATTTTGAGTTTTGAAAAATTAAAACAGTAATTGTCATTTTACTTTTTTTTTTTTGTGGTACCAGGGATTGAACAAAGGCCCTTGTGCATCCAAGGTTGGCACGGTACCACTTGAGCTAAATCCCCAGCCCTCATATTTTAGAATGGAAGCAGTACAATAATAAAAGTGTCTTTTGTACTGTGGTTTATAGGAAGGGCTCCGGTCATGATCGCTTGCTTGATTTCTCCAGCACTCTGGGGGCGCAGTGGACGTGCGCAGTGGTGCACCACTCCGACATGAAGTCTCAGAGCTGGAGTTTCTGTTCCTTAGATCATTAGCTGTGTGGATCTCCTCTCCTTTAATTTCTCTCACAGAAACGTTAGGCAGTTTCTAAATCGGGAGCTTCTGCCACTCAGGCTCCTCTAGCAGTTGTTGCTGTGTGGAGGAGGCGGAGGCGTCGCGAGTCCCCAGCGCCGTGACGCACGGCCGTCCCGTGGTTCTCTGTGTGAGGCTGTAGCACGCTGGGCCCCAGTGGCTGCTCGCCCCGCGCCCCGATGCTGCTCACCGCGGGCTGCTTCCCTCAGCCCATGTCACGCGCGTCTCACTTGCTGTTGGCAGACATCCTCGCGACGACCCTTCCGGTCAGAAGGGAAGCTGCGCACACCGAGGTCCAGGGCCACACAGCTCTGGAGAGGGCCCTCGGGATGTGGCTCTTGCTTGTTTGATCGCAGAGGACAACTAGAGGCCACTTTGTCCAGGATAGTTCCTGGCTCATGTTTAGCACTCAGTTGTTGAATGAATATGTGAAAACACAAATCCAGTTTCTTCCATTTTTTTTATTTGAAAGACAGATTAGCTCACTGTAAAATCTGTTTTTCTTCCTTTTCCAGAAAGCCGTCAACAGAAACGCTTTCTTTCCTCTGTTGGGGTGTAGAGTTGATTGACATCGCTCTTTGTGCCTGGAAAGCAAATTATGTTAAAATGTTCTTCACGATCTATTTATAAGCCGCACAGCTCAGCAGCACTGTTTGGTTATAATCTGTGTCCTGTGACGTTCCTGACGCACATCCGCTGTCGCTCAGGTGAGCAGGGGCGCCCCGGTCCCAGTGACCTTCCCCTGCTGGAGCTGGGCTTCTCCCCTAGGACATCTGGTCGACCTGTGGCACCTGCCCAGGTGGAGTGGCCAACACTCACTGCGATGGTCAGCCTGCGTCACCTTCTGGTGTGAGTGGCGCCCGTGCTTCTGAGTGTCACCAGTGAGCTTTTCCTTTGGTGAGAGCGCTGGGGTGTGGGCCCTGGGTCCCCTGATGCCCGGGCACCTCCGCTGGGGAGTGGTGAGGACCGAGCAGGGTTGTGTTGTCTCACCTGTGGG
>PVIC010018414.1:0-31635 GCA_004025085.1 Thryonomys swinderianus
GGGGCGGAGCTGGGGGCGGGGCGGGGCGGGGCCAGGACCTCCCAGCGCCGAGTCGTCTCCGGAGCTGACAGCCTCCCTCGCAAACCATAAGCGGGAAGCGGAAGCGCGGCTGGTGGGCTCCCTGCCGCGCTCTCGGGCACCGAGGTGTCAGGCCGACCCGGAGCCAGCGTCCAACCTGGTTAATTATGGCCGGGAGCAGGGCTCACTAATTATTCACGAGCACAGGAGATGCCATCTCGCAGAATAAAAGTGCTGGAGATGGATTTTCCGTAATTGCGAGTTGGCAGGCCTTGCCTGGTGCGGAGCTGAAGGTGAGCCACTGGCAGGGAGTCGGCCTGCGGGCCCCGCCGCATTGGCACCGCTCCGGCCGTGCCTCTGTGCTTCTCTTAGCAACCTAGATGGCCAGCGTAAGCCAGCCGGGCTGGGCAGCTTCGCAGCCCCGATGGCAGGGTCCGGCCTGTACCCGCACAGGAGTGGGGGGCTGCGTGCCAGTCTGGGAGGGGCGACGCGACCGCTCCCTGCCCGGAACTGGCTCCTGCCGGGGCGATGTCTTCCGGATCATTAGTTAGGACTCTCTGGAGGAGCAGATCAATAGAAAATGTCCACGTGCTTAAGCATTATTAGTCAGTCACAGGATCAGAGGCCGGGAGCCCGGAGCTGGAGAATCCTGGGCCGCCCAGTGCAGGGAGGAGGAAGCCGCAGAGCGAGAGGCATCGAGGACGAGACCCCAGGCCAAGGTCGGAGCACAGAGGCTCCTCGGAGGTTCGCTGGGCGAAGGTCGAGAGGCAGCCGCTCCGGCCACCTGGGAAGGGATGTTGCGTCCCGAGCCGGGGAGCTGGGGCCTCCGGGGAGAGAGGAGCTCTCAGTCCGTGCTGTGCTTGAGTCCAGGGACACGGCTGGTCATCGCGCTCCGGGAAACCGAGGCACCGCCGAGAAGACCCGTGCAGAGCTGTGAGCCTCCAGCTGTACATACCCCCTGCCCCACCCCGGAAGGACACGGACGCAGCCCGCGCGCCTGGCACCACACAGCCCGGGACCCCAGCGGGCGCGGGACTCAGAGCCCAGAGGCGGGGCTGAGAGAGACACCGCCGGCCCGGCCTCCTCCACGCGGGTCTGCACGCTGGCCCGAGTCTGTGTCGTCAGGCCGACGGGAGCGCTTGCCCTGTCAGGGTGGGTCCAAGCTTCACACGCCGCAGCACGGGGTGGGCCGCCGGAGCCCTTGTGACCACCGTGTCCCGTGTCTTGGCTCCTCGGCCTGCAGCCCCTCCCCCATCTGCACCGAGAGTGCCCGGCTCCGAGGGCTCCAAGGCCCGGGTTCGGGTGTCCTTCTGCCCCGTGGGGCCGGCTCCCCTCCCGGCAGGCCCAGCCTGGGGTTTGCTGCGGCTGCGCATGGCCTCCCGTGCCTCTATGCACTGGTGCCCTTTGCTCTGAGAGGGCTGGGCCGAGCGGCTGGGGCTGCCCTCTCCCCTCCCCCTCCCTTCCTTGGCTGCTGCTCTGAGGACCTGGCCAGCTCATGGTCCCCTGGGCGCTTCCGGCTGTGCTTGGAAGGCTGGGGCTTCCTGCGGTGTGTGCGGGTCAGCGCTTTGTCCCCTGAGGGCAAACGGGGGGCTGGCCAGAGGGACGGTGTGAACGGGGGTCTCCACCCGGGCCAGCGCCCCGGTCTCCGCAAACTGCTGTGGCCTGCAGAGGACCCAGAGCTGAGGAGTGCCGTGAGATCTTCCAGACGAGGTGCCAGGCCGGGAAACGGGCTCAGCACCCTCCGGTCCCGAGAGGAGCGGTGACAGCGGAGGGCTGTCCGGGGCTGGCGCTCCCGGGGGCAGCCTGGCACTGTGCGGCAGCAGCAGGGAGCAGGCTCTGTGGAACTCCGGCCTAGACGGTGTGGCCGCTTGGAGGTCAGGCCACCATCGCTGCCGGAAGGGCTCTCCCTGGCAGCCTGGGCGGTCCTCGGGTGCACAGGTCAGCCCTGTGTGGGACGGCCACCTCTCGGGGTTCGTCTGGAATCTTCCCATGGAGCTGGCTTCGCAGGGAGAACATTTCCACTGCTCTGGGTCAGCAGGATTTCCCACTCCGTGTGAGCGCCTCACCTGGCCAAAGCACGGCTTGTCAGGCATTCCCCATGGCTGCTCACTTTCCTTTTCCCTGCTAATCTAATCACTTCAATGTGTTTTTTGGGGTTTATTTTGTTTTGTTTTGTTTTTTTTGTTTTGAGACAGGGTCTCACTTTGTAGTCCAGGCTGACCCTGAGCTCACTATGTAGCCCAGGCAAGCCTGGAACTCAACAATCCTCCTGCCTCTGCCTCCCAAGTGCTCAGACTTGTACAGGCATGAGCCGCCATGCCCAGCACTGTGGTATGTGGTACTGATTTGTAGTGGACGTGAGTCACCGTGCCTGGTATTATTGTATGTACTTACTGGGGAACAAACCAGGGACCTTGCGCTTGCTAGGCAGGCACCAGAACCACTGAGCTAAATCCCTGGCCCTTCAATGGGTTTTTAAGGTTTTGCATTCACTTGTCCACTTCTTTGTTCAGGACAAAAAGAATCTAGAATCCATCTTTAGGAGGAGCCAACACCCAGAACCTCTGAACAATCGTGAGTCCTTCCATTTGGAAACACGCCCTTCCTGTCCCAGCATGTAAGGTCTCGTCGGTCTTTTGGGCCCCGAGCTCACGGCCATCTCTGTGTGAACACGCCGTCATCTGCTCGCTCATTCACCTTTTCGTGACATTTTGGTTGTTTCCAGTTTTTGGAGATTGTGCACAAAGCCGCTATAAATACTGGCATGTTGGTTTTTACGTGGACACGGTTATTCCCAACATTTGGATAAGTGCACTGAAGTGTACTGTTGGGTCACGCGGTGAGACTTTATTTGGCTTCGGAAGAGATGCTCACACCACACCGTCCCGGCGGCTGCACCATTTTGAGTTTGACCAGCACTGAGGAGAGCTCCTAGTTCCTCTCTGGAGTCCCGGCTGGCACCGCAGGCGCCAGCGCTTTGGGTTTCCGCTCAGGGGCCACGCTCGGGGCTGCTGTTCTAATTAATTTACTATTGTATTTGCAATACGAACCGCATCTGCCCTGGACGGCACTGGACTTCTTTTCCCAAGCCTGTCTGCCAGCTGTGCACGTCTTTGGTGAGCTGAGTCTTGAGCTCTCTCCCTCGCTGCTTTATTGCAGCATTCAGGGCTCCTCTGTGCGCCCGCGCCCGCCGTCGGGTCTGGGTTTCACAAACATTTCTTCTCGGGCTGCGGCTCCCCTTGACGCCCTCTGGCTTTGGAGAGAGCTAAGTTTCCTTTTCCTTTGCAGATGGTGACTTTGGTACGGTGTCTAACAGCTCACCTCCAGAACAGCCGTCTAAACTCTCTCCCACGTTTTCTTCTAGAAGTTTTCTGAATTTTCACTTTATGCTCTGGTTCGGTTTCTAAGAGGCACGGCCGGGAGAAGCCTGGCCCCGTGGGGGCGGAGCCTGAGCCCCGCCTGGAGGAGGCCTGAGCTCCGGGCCAGGCCACGCCCTCCTGCTCTGAGGTCCGGAAGAGACTCCACGAAACCCCTGTCAAACATTTTCCCAAAAAGCCTGAAATCTTTTGTAGGATTATTTTTTCTACATGCATTGAATCTCTTTAAGAGATACAAGATAATTTGGATTTGCCATCTCTTGCCTTGTCAAATTTGATAAATTATTACCCAAGAAAATTTTTCCATGTCATCCAGATCATTAAAATTATTGTCATAGTGTTCCTAGAGTATTATTTTATTATCTTTTCAACGTACTTAAGAATATTCTGGAGCATAAGAGAGAGCCCTGAGGTGTCCTTGATTCAGAGAAGGGGATCGGAGGAGGCGTCCACGCCCCAGACTCAGGGCTCGAACCGCAGACGCAGACGGGGGAGGTGGTGGCCTGGAAGTGCGCAGGGTGGAGGCTTCTGAGGTGCTCCCAGGGCCGGGCTTTTCTGTGTTTATTAACTGGGTTATCTGCTTCCTTCTGCTTTGTCTATTGTCGTTGCGCCTGCCCACCATCTATCAGCGTCCATGCCCGTCTGTCTGCCCACGTGTTTCCGGGGTTGTCCCGCCACCCAGCTCCAGGCCCTGCTCCTGTGCTGCTGGCCTTGGCCGGGCACGGGGGCCGGCAGTGGACGTCCACTCCATCCCCTGCTGGAGCCCTGAAGCGGCGATGCAGGGGAAACACAGTCCTCCAGCGGGGACAGCTGTGCCCTGAGCAGGAGCTGAGCCCCGGCCCCTCTGCCAGTGTCCCGAAGCCGCCAAGGAAGCCCAGCAGATTCACCCACGGAGCTTCACGGTCTCCAGCTCCAGGGCCACAGGCCTGAACTCAGGGTGCTGGCAGGGCTGGCTCCTCTGAGGCGAGAGGTGAGGTCTGCCCCAGGACCTGTGCCACCCTGTGGCGTGGGGCACTTTCGTTCCGGTCTCTGTCTTCACTTGCGCCTGCCGTGCTCACTCTTTATGTGTCCATGTCCAAAGCGAAGGGTCTCTTCTGAGGCCAGAATTCGGTCCTTGGACTGGGGTCCAGCCCCAACCTGGTCCTCACTAACTACATCTGCATTAACTCTATTTTCAAATACGCCCACATCTGGAGCCCGGGGGCTGGAATTTCAACGTGAGGATGAGGACACTGGATATCAGAGCAAAACCCTCGACAGGAGGCTCGGGGAGGGGCGCTGTTTGCTTCCACGGGCCCCTGGACGTGCAGGGGGTGGACGGCCCGGGAGGGCCTGGTGCTCCGCACTGGCCCAGGTCTGTCCCGCGAGGCGTGGCGCGCAAGTGCTTAGGAGACGCCGTGAGTTCTCCACGGGGAGCAGGTGTGACACAGACGTGCCCCGGGGTGCAGAAGCCAGGGAACTGGGCGCAGCAGGAGCCCGGGCAGGGACGGGCAGCCGGCACTAGAGCTGGGCCCTGGGTAGCACAAGAGGAGAGGGGGCAGCGGCTCGGTCTCCAGGGCTGTCGGAGAACAGATGGGCCATGGCGGGGAGGGCTGGTCCCGCACCTCTGCTGCCCACGAGACTATTAGATCGAGTATTAATGGAATAAATGCACTGGAGTATGTTACCGCGAAGAGCCTCTAATCTGTTATTGTCGCCTCCGACGCGCTCCATGAGGTAGCGCAAATGTTTATTTTTCTCTTCAGAAAACACGGCAATACATTAAGGGGATCTGGAGGACGAGCAATTAACGGCCGCCAGGCTGTTTTCTGGGGGGGCACACGTGCATGTGTGCCCTTCCCCGCCCGCCTGCTCACCCACAGGAGGGCACCGAGGCCTGTGCCTCTGGAGGACGTCCACGCACGCACATGCCCAGCCGCCCCACAGCAACACTCTCCTCATGTCCCCGCGCAGACGCCGCCCGTCGGGGCCGCCCTAGGCCTTGGAACCGCGAGGAATCGGCAGTGAGGAGCCTGCGACCGGCTCCCCGGGCCGCCTAGCTCTCCCTGCACCGGAAGCCCGGGGTGGGTCCCGTGGCTGCCCAGCCAACCGATCTGTATCTCACCGAGGTGCCAGAGCTGCTCAGCACGGTGTCTGAATTAAACACCACACGCGCCAACTACGGACAGCTGCATAATTGCCTCGAGGTGACCCGGGGACAAAGATTCTTCTCACATCGTGGCTCCTTCCAAAGAAAAGCCCGCCATGGCCTCCCGGTCCTATTGGAAGCCGGAGCTTTCCCAGGTCCTGCTGGGCGAGGCTTGGGCACACGGCACTCCACAGCGCAGCAGTAGGCACCTCCTCTGAATGCCTGCCATTCAGGCACAGCGGGACGGGTGCCCATGAGCTCCCAACCCCAGGGCACGGCCACTGGCACCTGTCCCGGCAGCTCTCCCGGAGAGGGCTGGGCTCCTCGCTGACACAGCGCCGCACTTGCCCTCCGGGGGCTCTCCTGGGCCTGCACGACCGTCCCCCTGCCTGTCCTTCAGCTGCCTCGGTCCCCTTAACTGTGTGGTTTCCCCTGTCTCCGGGAAGGGCCACACCCCAGCGTGAGTCGGCCTCCCACTGCTGGCACGGCACAGGCGGGAAGGCGCGGAACATCGCGGGCAGTCGGGCTTGGAAACCGCAGGGCAGGATTCAGAACTTAGCTGCGGGTTGGCTTCTCGGATTTACATGGTTCCTAGAAAGGACTCCCGTGGGGCGGGGTGGACTGCAGGAGTGCTGAGAGAGGCGGCGGGAGGACTGGGGGAGGGGCCGGAGGGCGCCTCGCCCTGCAGCCTGGGCAGGCCCTGGGTGCTCAGCCCGCCGCTCTGGCCCTCTGGGCCGGGCCCACACCCACCGACGCTCCCAGGAATCCTCCGCTCCGGGGGGGGACTCGGCTTCGGATTTAACAGTCCCGAGCGCCTGAGCCGGCCCCGCAGCCCCCAGCCGCGCGAAGCCCCTCAGCAGCGCCGCCTGAGAGGGCTAAGCCGCCCTGGCTCCCAGGGGTCCTCTCCAAGCCTGTGTCCGAGGAGGCCTCTCGGACATGAAGGGCTTATCTCCCCCGCGGAGCGCCCATTAGCCTTCCGTGCCTTTGAAGCAGCTCAGCCTGGCAGGCAGAAGGCGCCAGGCGGTAAGACGGACGCAGGAAATGAAACCCTCCGAGTTAGCTCTGAAGCTGCGGTCGGCGGGAGGAGAGGATGTTCCCAGACGGCCCGGGGGTCTCTGCCGCTCGCCAGCCGCACTGCCCCTGTGGGCCCGCGGTGCCCGTCCGCCCCCAGCCAGGACTGGGACGACTCCCCGCCGGCGGAGCCCTTCACCTGGCGATGCCTGTACGCATCATTCTGCAGTTTCTCTTTATCAAAGATTTGGTATTTTGTGCTCTTATTGTGGGGCCTCTAGGCTCTGTATTTGTCCAACCTTTAATACTTCGCGGCTTCCCTGGTTAAGATTTGTGATGTGTTTCTGAGTGCGCTGATATTACAAATGTCCCCCGCCCCTGATGACCGCTGCCCCGTCTACTTTAACGCTGCTTGAACCCAGCTTACCACCCTGGCTCTCCCTCCCTGGCACTCTCTGTAAAGTGAACTTTCCTGTGCTCGCCCTGCGTGGGCAGACAGAACCCTCCATCACGCCCTGGCACCGACCACAACATTGCTCTCCACACCACTGTGACATTCGCTGATTTTTAGCAGCTGGAGTTGTGTGTGTGTGTGTGTGTGTGTGTGTGTGTGTGTGGTACCGGGGATCGAACTCGGGCCCTTGTGCATCCAAGGCTGGTGCGGTACCACGTGAGCTAAACCCCCAGCTCTAGCGGCTGGGTTGTTTGCAGACGCCTGGTGTGTGGGGGAGACGCGCGTCCTTGCCCTACTGCCGCCCTTGTCCTCACGCTGCCCTCGCGGAAGGGGTGGACCTGGCCACCTCTTCTCTCTCCCACCTTCTCTCCAGCAAGGACGTCAGCCCCGCCTCCAGCTGCCATCAGGACCCACGAGTCGTCACAGCGCGCCCCGCACACGGCCGGGGTGGGCTCTGCAGTCCGCGCTCCCGACCCACCCTCCTCCGGTTCGGCTCCGCGCTGGGGGCCGCCACCCGCAGACCCACCAGCCGCTCGGGGCTGGCTCCCGGGCAGGCTGCGCGGGCCTTTGAGCTGCACGCGCCAGCGGCGACCTCGTTGCCGTCGCCTCTCAGCGCAGCGCTGCGAGTCCTCCCCACCGAGGAAGCCCGGCCTGGCCTGCGGCCCCTGCGTCTCCGGACACCGAGCGCCTCTTGTCCGCCGTGCACGACATTGGTCGCCAACCTGCAGACCAGGTAGGCTTGACCTGCCGCCCACGTTTCCACGGCAGCTGCCTCCTTCCAGTCCACTGGTCGGACGGACGCCGCCGGACACGGTCACGCGGAGTGGGTGGGCCTGGGTTCCCCGTGGGCCCGTCACGGGGCTCCGTGTCTCGGGTGGTTGCCGTCCTGAGTCTGGGGAGCCTGGGTTCAGCTCTGCGTCTTCCTGCCCACTTTGCTCAGTTCTGTTCCTGTGTACAAAGGAGCGATTGACGTCTAGCGTTAATGCTTAAATAAAACTAACAAACTCACTGCAGTAAAAACATGCTGCTGTTCATGCCCCCCCGCCCTCCAGTCGCTGCAGACCCACTCATCTTCCTTCATTCTTCCATTTTCTGAGGCAGGATTGGAAGTCTTTCTTGAGTGTCTTTACAAGGTGTGATTAAAAATAAATACAGAGGGGCTGCGGACTCAGTGGTTCCGGCATCTGCCTGGCAAGCGCAAGGTCCCGAGTTCAATCCCCGGTACCACACACCATAGTGCCGGGCGTGGTGGCTCACGCCTGTCATCCCAGCACTCGGGAGGCAGAGGCAGGAGGATTGCTGAGTTTGAGGTTCGCCTGGGCTACACAGTGAGCTCAGGGCCAGCCTGAACTACAAAGCGAGACCCTGTCTCAAAAAAATAAAAGTAAAAATAAATTCAGGACATGACAGTACAACTAAAGAGCCTCAGGAAAGAAGACCCCAGAGCTTCAGCAGATAGTGGCGGGCACAAGGGGTCAGGTGCTCGAAGCCAGGGAGGGATTTTAGGGGACTCATCGCACTGTGTCTTTTATTGCAATCAATTTTTTAAAAAGTAAACTTTGACAGTACATTGTGACCACGCCGCTACCCGGCTCCTCTCTTCTACTCTGTGGCTACACTTTCTCTAGAATCTTTCTTTTACAGCTTCCCCCATTTTCTCTTTGTTCCCACGCAAGGGTCTCGCTCATCTCTGTGACAGCTGGAACCCTTACTTCTGAAATAAGCTTCCCGTGCCCTGTGGGCTCGCGGCTCTGCACGCCCGGGCCCTGGGCCTTCTTTTGTGCTTTGCGCCCCTTCCCTGCTGCGGCCCACGTGCCGCTGGGGGTCCCGTGGCCTCCTGCCCGGGCCCCGGGTTCCCAGAGGCTCCTCAGCACATGCTCTTCTCAGGGAGGGTCTGCACCGCGGTCTCACAGGGTGTCGTTACGTGGAGTTTCCCGCCCTCCTCCGAAGCTCGCATGCCTGTGTGTTACGGGAGGTGGGCCTGTGACTTGTGGGGCGTTTGCCCCGGATGGAGGGACCCCCGGGGAGGGTGGCTCGAGGAGATTCCCAGGCAGGGGACCCCACGGCGCGTGGCCGGTGCCCACAGATGCCCGCTGTTCCCACTCTGGCGCTCTGCGTCCGATTGCTCTTCCTGTGCCTCTCGGAGCCTTCGTGGCTCCCTGCTGCCCTGGGATCTTTGTCACGGTCTCCACGCCCACGCCACTCCCCTCCCCTCCAGGTGGGAGACGTCTGTCACCACCCCTTCGCCAGAGGACGCGGGTGCAGCTCCGCCAGACACAGGTGCAGGCTGGGGGGGGCAGGGTGCCGCGCGGGTGGGAGCCCGCTCTGCCCACTGCTTCACCTGCTGCCTCTCGTGGGCTCCGCCTGGACCCACAGGAGGCAGGGACATGGACAGGTGAGGCTGAGGAGCAGGAGCGGGGGGTGGGGAGGAGCCCTCCCGCCCTGCTGCACCCTGTCCCCTGCCCTGGGCTTCGCCCAAGGTCGCCTCTCCTGAGCCTCCTCCCGGGGGCGGCCCGGAGCTGTGGGACCCCACCAGCCTGGGTGCCAAGTCGGCTCAGATTGGGTACTTGCCCTTGTGCCCTGGGGTGGCCACTCTGGGAGTTCATTCCCCCCAGAAACGGGGCCAGGGTGCCCTTCGAGGGCTTTATCTTCACGGTGGGAAGCAAGAGTGGATGGAGGCCGGGCGTCCCGACCCGGGGACCGCAGCGCCTGGGAGCCGCAGCTTGGCCGGAAGGGGCTCGGCGGCTTCCCTTGCCGCTGCTGGCTCAGGCGCCGGGTGCCAGCTGTCAGCGGCCGTGGCAGGGCCTCCGGTGTGCGAGTCTTCCCGCCCTGGGGACGCTTCCCAAACCGACTCAAACCGATCATCTCGTGTTGATGGATAAAATTAGTCTCTGAATCCTAATGAGACTGTGCGCTCGGGAGACAGACGGCTCATCTGAACATGAAATGAGAAAAATTGCTGCTTTTGCCGGTTCCCTCCGAAGCTCATTTGCATTCCGTCAGCTTCCATTCCGGAGGGGCGCTGCCCGTGTGGAAGGGATGGCAGGGCGGGAGGAGGGAGGCCCCGCTGGCCGAGCCCCCTGCGCTCCGGGGTCCCTCCTGCCTGGGCCGGGGTTTGCTCTGGCCCCCAAGGCCAGGCCCTCCTGCAGCCCCAGGGCTGTGGACAGAGAGCTGCTCCCCGCCTCGTCTCGCTGTCCAGGGCTTTCTGTTCTCACAGGGTTTCCTGCGCATCTCTGCAGGGGTCTGAGCACCAGGGAAGGCCCAGGCAGAAGGCCACGCTCTGGCCCTGTCCAAGCGGCTGGGTGAGAAGCCAGGCTCTGCATGGGTGCTCCCTCCAGCCTGTGCACGGACCAGGCAGTCTCCCGGGTCCTCTTCGGCCTCGCTCACACCCCATCTTCAGTGGGGCCAACCTGCCAGCAGCGGTAGTACTGCTCACCGGCCATTGGAGACAGGACGAGGGTCGCTGGAGTCCTCTTCCGTTCGTCTTCTACCTTCTGATGGTACAGAGTTGCCTGTGGGCCTGGGGTCGGCCCCAAGGCTTCCCACCGTTCACTTCCAGGGAACACGGGGCCCCTGACCCACCTCTCCAGAGCGGGCAGGTGAGTCACGGCCATTCTTGACACTGGGAGAGAGGCTCGGCCAGGTGGGGAAGCCATACCCCAGGCCCCCGTCTGTGAGAGAGCTGGCGAGGGCAGCATGCCCTCTTCCCTGCCAGGCTGTGGGGAAGGGTCTACCCTCCAGGCCCCCAAGGTCTTCTTTAGTCATAAGATGGGCTCCGGGTCTGGTATTGTGTGGCTGCTCTTGATGTGAAGACCCCAGCCCCGCACACAGGTGACACACAGCGCCGTCTGCACCCCGCCACGGAAGGCACCGGGGGCCGGCTAGGGCAGCTGGGGAGGCAGCTAGGCCGCCGTCATGGATACAGTGCCTTAGGAGACGAGTGGTTTAGTTTACTCACACTTTAGAAGTCTTAGTCTTTGATGATGAGTACCTGGTTCACAGCGTGGTGGGCAGGAAGTGGACCATTCCGGAACATGCCCCACTGACCCTCCTCTTCTTCCCCGAAAGCCTCCCTTTTAACATCACGCTCAGCTATCACGCACACGCAATCCAATCACTGTTCAAAAGCCCATCTTCAGGTGCACGAGGTATCGGGCAGCATCCAAATAAAAACCACAGTGTCCGAGGGCGGCCACGAGTCCTGCCGTTCATGACACCACAGCCAGACGCCCGGCGTGGTTTGGGCCCAATTCTCTGCTCTCAAAGCCGTCCCTTGATCCAGTGGTCGGACAGTGAAGACCGGCTGGCCCCCTGCCTGTTTTAGAAATAAAGTTTTATTAGAACACGGCAGCGTCCTTGTCTCTGGCTGCTTTGTGCCACAGGGACAGTGCTCACAGGGGTGACAGAGCCCGTGGCCAGCAAGGACTAGAATAGCTCCTGCCCGGGCCTCCCAGAGCGAGCTCGGCCGTCACTGTCCAGGCTGCTGGGCGGCCGTGAGGAGCTCGGTCCTGGCTCCGGACACTGCCTGGAGACGTCCCTGCTGTCCCCGCAGCGTCCGCCCGGCGTGGTCTCACCCGCAGTGGAGTCCTGCCCGCAGCGGCTCCGAGCAGCTGGACGCAGCCCACTGCGCAGTGACTTCTGCTCTTGCAGTTCCGGGTGTGGACTGTTCCTCCAAAGCACAGCTCTCGCGCGGGGCTCTCCAGAGAGGGACTCCCGCAGCTCCGTGAAAGCCCCGGCCTGCCGTGCCCCTCGCCAAGGCAGGGCTGCGCTGCAGCTTTCTCCGGCTTAGGGCTCTGACTCTGTCCCGTGTGCTTAACAGGAAGTCTGCTGAAGGTCACTGGCACAGGCAGATTCACAGTCTCGGGGCGGGGCCCCGGGCCTGCTCTGAGCTGCTGGGAACCACACACTTGTTTGTGGAGCTCTCTGTGAAGGCCAGGACAGGCCGAAGCCCTCTACCTTCCTGCCCCGGCTGCGGAGACCCCCTGGGCTGACACTGCGCGGGCCCAGGGTGGAACAAGCGTCCTCGGGTGTGGCCCAACCCCAGAGACCAGAGCGGGACGGAGAGGTCGCAGGTCTGCCGCGGTCGGTGGTATCGAGTCCCTGCTCCTACGGGGGCTCTGAGCTCTTGCAGACAGGCTGGGGCGGGCAGGGCAGGCCGGAGGGCGGGAAGGCCAAGGCGAAGCTCGGCACCCTCGGGCCGTAAGGACGCCGCACACACCGAGGCCCACGGGGTCCCTGCGAGCCGGTCCCCTGTGCGTGGGCTCCCAGTGCCGTCTGGGCCAGTTTTCTGGTCACCAGTTCCCTCCTGGCCCCGGCGACCTCGTCCTGTCTCCCATCAGAGGTATAATACAGGCAGATCATTAAGTCAGCCACCAAAGCTAACAGCTGACATTGGCACTAATTGTAATTAAAAATTAGCATAGAAATGTGCTTTTAGGAGATTAAAATTATTGGTAGGTCCTGACCCGTGCACGTCACCCTAAGTGATGGACGACAAATGAGTCTCGCATTAAATAAAGTACATCTAATGGGCTTTTGAGAGAGAAAAGATGCAAATTCATTGATTTTCTTTTCCCCTTGATTTACAAATACGTCCCCTGCATAGATAAACACCGCTGTGGGGACGCTGTGCGCCCGCTGCCCCGGGCGCTTTCTCCATCAATCTCCGTGCAGGTCGGCGACCCTCACGGCAGCTTTGTACCGTAAGCACTTTCTATACTCTGCAAATTGCATTACATATTAGAAATATTATCTCCATGCAGCAAACTATCAGTTAATGATTAGTCGAGTGGTAAAATGCATGTCAGAGAGCGGATACCGATTTCATGAAGCAATTACCGCGCGCGCTGTTTCCCTCCCGGTGCGCTGGCTGCCGGGCCGCAGTCAGGCAAAGTGACGCGGACACGATGCCCGCACGGGGCGGCGCCACCCAGCCCAGGCTGCTCGCCTGCCCCAGTGCCCAGGCTTGCCTGGCCCTGCTGGGGCGGCTCCCGCCCCCTGTGCCCTGATCTCTCGGGGCCAGGGGGAGGCAGCGACGGCTCCCGGCAGGACGCGGTGACAGCCAGGTGACAGCCAGGGGTGGGGCTCCCAGGCGGAGAAGAGGGCGGAGCGGGAGGCAGGGGGCACGTAGCCAAGGGCAACAGGGACGGCTCAGAGGAGGGGACTGGCGTGGCAAGGGAGGCTGCTTGGACCCTGAGGAGGTGGCGCCTGGAAGCCCAGAGGGAAGTAGGAGCCGGGCAGGAGCCGGAGAGAGAAGCAGCCCTGGGACGCGCCCGAGGCTCAGAGCCCTCGCTGTTTGCTGGGTGGAGGAGGCGCCCGCCCTGGAGGGCGCAGGCGCAGGAGGCCCCAGGCTGTGCTGGGGGTGCTGGGCTTTCTTCTCGGACAGGGAGGCGTGGCATGCGCTGGCTGGGGGAGCTCACGGCGACCCCCCACCTCCCTCGCGGTGCTCCCGCTTCTGTGCAGAGAGACCCACGGATACCGCATGCCTCCCACGTGCCCCGGGGCTCACGCGTCGCCTCCAGTCTCCCTCCTTTACCAGAAACGCTCCCGCTCTCCGATCCCGCAGGACAGGCCTGGGACCGCAGCGCTGCAGGCCACGCAGGGTCACTCCTGCCCCTTCCAGCCCTATCCTCTCAGTTTCCTTCATGCCTGACCGGGGGAGGGTCTCACAGCCTCTGCCCGGCAGCGGCCTCACCAGATCCCCGACAGGCTCACATCCCACCGGCCGGCCTCGCGTCTTCTCCTCCTGTCCCGCCTGGGCCCTGTGCCTGGGAGAGGCCTCACCGGGGCTTGTAGCTCCCGCCCCGCTGGACACCCCCGGGGCAGCGGGCAGCGGGCAGAAGCCTTCCCGCCTGGCCTCCAGCACCCGGCAGGGCCAGGGGCCAGGGGCCAGGGAAGAAGGAAGGCGGGAGACAGTGGGCAAGGCCAGCTGCAGGGCACCGAGGCCTGAGGCTGGGCCAGGAAGCTGGGTGCCATCTCCTCTCCCAGGAAGGGGAGGCACAGGCCCCATCATGTCCTGCGGCTCCAAATCCTGGGCGTGTCGGCATCAGTGAGCCGACCAGGGCTGCACGAGACTGCTCTGGGACTGAGTTGCCCGAGTGGCGGCCCCGGCCCAGGATCCAGTTCATTCCACCTCGTCTGCACCTGCGCCTTCTACTCAGCTGGCACCGGCCTGCCTCGAGGCCCAGACACCGGTGCTCAAGGGATCAAGGTACCACACGGCCTGGAATCGGGCCCCAGAGTCAGGAAAGAGAATGAGGAGTCGCGGAGGAGATGCGTGCAGGCGGTTTCGTTTTAAACCCCTGTGTGGCCTCAGGAATGGTTCCTCCTGTGTGCTCTGTGGTCCACAGGCTGCCGGAACAGGCTGGCGTTTGCAGAGCCACCCCGTGCTGGGGATTAGGAGCAGCAGAGCCTCCGGCCGCCCAGCCTTTCCCCAGAGTCCCTTGTTCCTCCGGGCTGTCTGAAGAGCATCTCGGCTGGGCCAGGGTCTGAGTGAGTCTGACCAGGGGTGGATCCTGTCCCGAGCGCCTCCCAGAGCGCAGAGGAATCAGAAGGCAGGTGTTTCCCAGAGGAGCCCGCGAAGCGTAGCTCTCAGGCCAGAGCAGCGCCTAGCAGGGTGGGTGGGGGACCCGGGACCCCGCGCCCTGCCCTTGGCTCTGCCCAGTGGCCCTGCCAGCACGGAGTGCCCTGTGGTGTTGGCCTGGCCTGTGAAGAGGAGTGTGAGGGGCTGGTATGGAGCGGTGGACCGTGGCCCAGCAGGCCGTGGCTCAGTGTGTCCCTCCCGCCACTGCCCACCCCACCCAGGGTCCCCTGTCCCTCAGGGTGGGCGAGAGTGGAGTCCAAAGGGTGGACTGAGCCCAGGCCGGGGCATCAGCAGGTGTCGGGATAGAGGCCACACTGGGGTGCCCCTACCCCCAGTAGTGACAGAGCCTGAAGATAAAAGGAGATTCAGGAGTGTACAGCCAGACCCAGAAAACCACTGCACCCCAAAGTGTCCTGAAAAGTAAATAAAAACCAAGATGTGAAATAAATAACCACAGACCAGAGAATTGGCAGAAGGCGGAGTGAGAGGCGAGGCAGTGTCTCCGGGGAATGGCCCTAGTGCCGCTGGGGTTCCAGCAGCGTGGGTGACGGACACGTGGGGGCAGGCAGTGGCTGGGAGACGCGGATGCCCGGGGCGGGACAGACTGACTCACAGGCCGAGGACAGCTGGAACAGCAGAGCACCAGCAAGGGCTCTGGCCCTTGGAGGCACGGTGCTTCCCAGCACAGACCAGAGCAAAGGCCACCTGTGGGCTGACCGCGGGGCCAGTGCAGGCTGGGCAGGGCCACGGGGCAAAGGCCAGCAGCCTTGGAGACCACGGGGGCAGGGACCTGCTCCAGGCGGGCCTTGGGCACAGGCGACTGTTCGGCCTCAGCCCTGCGGGGTGCTGCGGGGTGCTGCGGGGTGCTGCGGGCCACCTGGCCTCTGTCACCTGCGCTGTTGCAGACAGAAGCCTTTAAAGTGCAGCCGCCGCCCCACCCCCACCCCAGCAAACTGTAAAAAGACAGGCTTGTTTTCTGACACCTGAACCTCGCACCAAAGGACTGTTCAAAATATCACTGATTTGGGGAAGAAAAACAAGAATTTGGAATGATTAGCTAATAAATACGTTTGCAAATTCAGATGAACTTTAGATTGCGCCCTTTGAACAAAACCCAGTGTCTCATAAATCACAAAACTTTCAAAGGGCTGTAGGTAGTTTCTGTCTCAGCTTTTGCCTCAGCCGCTGGATTCCTGCTGGACGGAGCCCGTGGGTTTTACCGAGTGGGCTGTGGGCTGTTATCGGGGTCACACACGGTCCCGGCGCCCGCTCCCAGCTGGCGGCACTGCGCTCGCCGCCCACGGCCCTGTGGCCCACGCTGCCGCCGCCTGCACCCACCTGCGGTCTCATGGCCGAGAGCGGCCGCCAAGCTGAGCTGGGCCAACTGGGTCCAAACTATCCCTACAAAGAGCCTTAGTTTATGACTCTTTGTTTTAAATCTTCAGTGGGAGTCGGGGTTTCACTGCAGGGGGAGACCTTCCTGTGGACACGGGAAGGTCTCCCAAGTAGGCAGCTAGGCACAGGGGACAGTCCACGCCGTCCGCGCCATCCGCTCCAGCCGCCCCACCTCCCGCTGCAGCCATGCGGGGCAGTGGAGCCTGTGAGCCGGTGCCCGGGCAGCTCGGGCCAGCTGGGGTTTCCTTTGGTGTGGCTGGCCGCCTGCCCACAGGGCATCTTTATCGTTCCCCTGCCTGTGACCTCAAGGCATGTACCTCCTCGGAGAGGACGGGCCAGGGCGTGTTAGCCGTCTCGTCCAGAGGAGCGTGGCTAACTCAGCCGGGAGCCTGCGTGCACAAACGTCCCCTTGAGATCCTGGTTTCAATTCTGTCGCGTCCCCGAAGCAGGGTTCCCAGATCACCTGGAAACCGCTCTCGATGTCAGGAACCCTCTGCCGTCTCCCCTCACCATTCTACGCCCTCACTGTCAGTGTGCATAGATTCTGAGGTCTCAGCGTCCTCGTCCACACTTGTTGATTTCATATTTTTGTCTTTCTTCCTGACCTCACGGGAGCCGTCCCCGTGGGTGTGGGGTGCCCTGGCCCGGAGCTCACCCGAGTCCTGCTGCTGGGGCCCCGGGGCCGCGGACACGGAGGGCGACAGCCCAGAGCCCGCATCCCCGAAGGAAGCCACGCAGCCCTCGGTGGGTGTGTCGGGTCCCTCGCCCGGCGCTCGCCTGAGGCCCGTTTACCCCTGGCTCTCCTTCCCCTAGTACCTACAGGGACAGTTTCTCCGGTAGATTAAAAATAAAATTAAGAATAAAACTGCTGGCGAATGGCTCCCTCACTTTAGCTGTTATAGCTATCCAAGGAAATGTGATTTAAATGTGAGGAGAATCCTCGTTAAGTGTTATCAGATGCATTAAAATAACTCCTGTTTACTAATTATTCACTAAAGCATATAATACATCTCTGTGGCTTTAATCTAGTGTTGCTAGTAATAATTGAAACAATAACTCAGCCTAGGAGAAATTCCTGCCCAATGGCAGATGGAAATTAATAAAATACCGATTTATATATATATTTGTAGATCTTATGATAAGGAATAACGATGGGACTATCCATAAAAATTTTTGAAACGTAAGTTAAATTATTTTAGGATATAACGCTGTCCGGGACTGCAATAGAAATATGAGCTTAAGTTCAAAAGTAAGTATGTTGGTTTCAATTTCAGTTGTAAAGTAAGAACTGAACTCAATTTAAACAAACACAGACGACACAGAGGCTGAGGCTGTAGCTTAGTAGTAAGGCGATTGTCTAGCATGTGGAAGTATGAATGAGATACCCAGCAGTGGAAGAAAAGATACATCATTTGATTGGATGGACTCTTATGTTTCACTGGAAACATTTTAAATGATGATGTAATAGTTTTATGTCAGTATTTATAACGCAAAGGAAATAACATGCTTGCAAATATGTGTATGATGATACAATTTACCAGGACCATTTTAATATTTTACTGTGATGACCAGGACCATTTCATTATTTTACTGTGAAGGATAATACACCCAGCGCCAAAAATTTAGCTCAGTGGTTCCAGTGCCTGCCTCGCAAACGGAAGGTCCTGAGTTTGATTCCCCCATAACTACATACAATGTTAGGCGTGGTGACTCATGTCCACTAGCGATCAATACCACATACCACAGTGCTGGACGTGGTGGCTCATGCCTGTCATCCCAGCACTTGGGAGGCAGAGACAGGAGAATCGCTGAGTTCGAGGCTTGCCTGGGCTACATAGTGAGCTCAGGGCCAGCCTGAACTATAAAGCGAGACCCTGTCTCAAAAAAAAAAAAAAAAAAAAAGAATACATCCAAAGCTACAAAACATAAAAATATAACATGTCTTAACTAATTTCATCAACTAAACAGTAAGTGGCAGATCACAGAGGACCTGGCTCCTGCCCTAGCATCCGCTGCCCCACCTGAGCCTCCCGTCCTCCCAGGAAGATCTTGTGCTCTGGGATCGCATGGGTGGGTCTGTGAGGCCCCTAGGGGTGCACAGCAAGTAAATTGGGGTTCCCATGTACCCAAGCCAGTTACCTCACTCCATTAAGTCCTGGCTTTTTTGGCTTTTTGTGTCTACAAAATCTCTCTGACCAGAGCTAAAGAAACCACCTCTGTTATCACCGTTTGGTTTCTCACTTTAGTTTATATGCATCTGTATTTAACGGTGATGTGTGGAGCAGGCCGGGGTCAAACCAATTACTCAGCATGGTTTACTGAAAGCACCCTCCCCCCGATGCGTGCCGTACCCTTGCCGTGGATTGGTGTCCGCATGCTTTCTGGGCTCTATTCCATTGCAATTTCTATTTGACTGTTCTGGCTTTAAAACCACCCTCCTCTAGTTATTGTAGTTTTGTACAACATCATGAGAAGTCTGATCACTCTGCCCTATTTCAGGCATTTCTCACCTATTTTAAACTCTGCCTTTCCATAGACAATCCGCTTTCAACTTTTACAAGAAATAAAATAAAATTTTGCCAGAAAGTTAATTGGAAGCAGATTGACTCCAGAATATCAGATGAATGTTTACAGAAGTAATTTGGATCATTTATAAATATGATATGTCTCATTTATTTAGGTCAACTTTAATTTTTATCATTAATCTTTCATGATTTTCTGTGTAAGGATCTTACATCTTTTGTATTTTTTACTTTTGGAATTTTATGTTTTTAAATTTTTTCTGATGATAGTATGTAGAAATATAATCGATTTCATTTATATTTACTTTGTATCCAACAATTTTCCTAAATTTACCCATTGCTGCTAAGGAATATTTGTGCTATTTCTTAGGTTCTATGCATACAATCTTATCATGCATAAATAATGAGTTTCATTTCTTCCCTTTCAATCCTTGCAGATTTTATTTTTCCTCACCTGTTGCTGCTGGCCCTCCAGGACTACTGTCTCCTTTCTGTGTCCAGCTTCAGATCGAAAGCTTCTAAAATGTCTCCAGCTGCTGTCTGCGGTGATCCCCATGGAGCAGGGCTCGGAGGCCCTGACCAGGAGAGCGAGGCGCAGGGTCACCACGCAGACCCCGGCAGGTTTCCGAGAACACTTCCGCCTTTCTCGAGGGTCACACGCTCTGCTATAGGGAACAGAGAGAGGGCGTGGCTACAGCGTGGTTACGTCTGACTGGCTGACCCAGCATGGTTGGCTCTGATTGGTTGGACGGCGCAGCCCGGCGGAAACCTTGCTGTGACGCTCTCTTCTAAACCGGCTCCGGGTGGGTGGGGGAGGGGCCTCAGGGAGTCCTGGCTCCGTTATCCACGCAGCACAATCCAATAGCCTGAGGGCCCCGATGCCGCTGCCCTCGCCTGTGGCTTCTGCAGCCTGTGACACCCGTGGGAGCCAGCACGCCAGCCCTCCCCACCCAGGTGCCACGCGTGGGGACCAGAGTCCCACTGTGTCCTCCTTGACCCTGGGGCGGGGGGGAACAGGGGTGAGCACCTAATACGGTAGCCCTTAGAGAGCAAAGGGGTCAGCACAAGGGCGAGCAGGAGTCACCCCGCCAGCTCTAGGTGAGTCTCCCTCTTCCCTCCGGGCTCTCCCGGCGCTAGGAGAGGTACGTGCGTGAGGCGCACTCAACCCAGCCAGGCTTGAGCCTCCCCTTCAGTCTCCATCATGGGTGATGCTTACTAAACTGTATCCACATTGTTCATTCATCTTTTCAATGCTGTGGAATACACCACTGTCATCTTGAGAAAGTTTCCTTCTTCCACAGCTATTGAGATGGCGTCACGACCTCGCTCCCTGTTGTAGGGATGTAGAGATGTGCGTGAGTGGACTGACAGACATGGGTAAGTTAGAACTGTTATAGCTACCAGCAAGCTGAGCCTGTGTCCAGCACTCATCTTGTCCAAAGTCGTCCTTTACAAACGCCAACAGAACTAATCGGGCTTTATTTCATTGCATATTTTCTATGGCTTATTGCTCCCTCTCTTTGTTTCCCTTAAAGTTTCCTTTCATATTAGATGTCTGTCTTATATTATAAACACTCCACATATGGGAATCAGAGTTTTATCTAGTTAGAAAACTAAGTGCCTGGTAAGTGAAGCATTTGATTCTTTTCGCCTGATATAATTAAGGGTATATCAGAGACAGTTATGCAGTCCTGTCAGTGACTCCCTTGCAGCGTTCCTGTTTCCGCTTGTTTCTGGACTCATCTTGAGTTGTTGGGGTCACCGCTCCAGGTTTCTCCTCTGACGTGAACGTTCCAGAAGCCTTTGCCATCACCGTGACTCTTCCCGCCTGGGCCGGGGCCGCGGCCTGTGTGACAGCCCTGGCTGTCCTCAGGCCTCGTAAGTGGAGGAGCGTAGCACGCTTGCCCTCCGCCCCTCTGCGGCCATTTACTTGAATTCTTCCTTTAGACAGCTCAGAATCGTTGTAGTATTTATTCCGTAAGGTAAATATCCATTTAGATTTGCCTTCATACGTGCACTTTTCACCGTTTTTATTCCTTCATCCGTCTCCGGCCGACGCTGGATCATTTTAAAAAGAGCCCGACGAGAAACAAAGTAAGGAAATGCGCTCCTGCCGCAGTAGATCCCCGCGCTTGCCTTTCGTCTGAACGTGACTTTGCCTCTTCCTGACTCTCAGAGGCGGCTTCTCCCGGAGCCCTGAAGAAGCCTCTCCACCGCTCCCTCTCAGCACGGCTCTTTCAGTCCGGCGAGTGTCTGCCTCCATTCTTAAAGGTCAGCCGTCGTCTCTCTCTAGCGGTCTGCATGTTTCTCCAGTGCCTCTGGTTTCTCAGCAGTTTCTCCTTTGGCATGTCTAGCTTTAAATTTCTCCTTCGAGAACATCCTGGACCTTTTGCTTCCTTCGGTCTGTGGATTCATCTCTTTCGACAATAATGGTAAATATCTTTTCTTGTTTAAAAATTTTAGTTTTAGAGCAGTTTTTGGTTCACAGTACGGTGGACTGGAATGTTCAGGGGCTCCTCACTCACCCTTGTCTCCATGCACAGCTTCCTCCCACTGATGCCCAGCGCAGGGGGCGTTGCCAGAAGGACAAACCTGCACGTGTCATGGTTAGCCAGGGTCCGCTGTTCCCAAGGGCCCCTCTCTGTGCACTGCACATCCCCTGTATTTGTACACGTGTGTGATAACGTGTGTCCAGCGCAGCAGTATCCCACAGAGCTGGCCACTGCCCTCAGTCCTCGGCACCTTTCCTTTCTACTCCTGCACCCTTGGGCAGCACTGGACTTTTTGCTGGCTCTGCAGCTCTGCCTTGTCCAGAATGCCATGCGGTTGGGGCATGGGGTGTCTAGATGCTGCACGCTGGCTTCTTAAGGTTCCTGCATGGCTTTGCATGGCTCGCCATTCGCTGAAGGGTTCCAGTTGCTTCCAAGTTTTAGGGACCGTAGACAAAGGTGTTACCAACACCTGTGTGCAGGTTCGTAGGTGGGTGAGGGCCGAAGACCAAGGGCGGGACCGCGAAGCTGAGTGATCAGAGCTGAACTGTCCTGGTGGCAGTGACTGATCTGTCCCTCATCTGCGATCCCACCGACCAGCGCCTGGCCGACCCGCTTGCTTCCCTTCCTGGCCAGCGCGCAGACCTGGTGATGGTTTGGATTTGGGCCACGCTGGGGGGGTGTGCTGGTATCTTGCTTTAATTTGTCACTCCCTCATGACTGACATGATATCAAATATCTTTTTATGAGATTATCTGTCATCTGTTTACCTTCCTTTGTAAGATTTGTGTTCTGATCCTTTCTGTGTTTATGATCTTCCCTCCCACACACTGTTGAGGTGAAGAGTTCTCTGTGTATTTTAGATGGTGGGCACAAATTTTATAGATTTTTCTCCCAGGTCTGTTGCTTGCCCTCTCGTTCTCATGGCAGTGTCTTTCATGGGACAAATTACTTTTTAAAATTAATAAAGTTGACAATAAATTCTTTCATGTATTGTGCCTTTGCTGTCAGAATATCTAAAACGTCATCAGCACACTTAAGGTCACTCAGATTTTCTTCTGTGTCTGACGAGTTTCACGGTTTCGCGTTTTATGTCTGCGATTCACTGGGAGTAATTTCTGTGACAGTCTCAACACGTGGCTCATTCCCTTCTTTTGTGTATTTGGGTACGCAGCTCTGTTTGTTGGAAAGATGACCTTCGTTTGGTTGTGTTTCCTTTGCACCTTTGTCAGAGATTGGTTGAGTGTATTCCTGCGGGTTCATTATGTTTCCCTGCTCTGTCTGTCTCCTCTTTCATCAGCATCGTACTGTCTTGGTTACTACAGCTTTATAGTAAGTCCTGAAATCAGGCAGTGCCAGCCGTCCCACTTTGTCCTTTCTCAGTACCGTGTCGGCTGCTCTGGGTTTATTTTTTCCTTCTCTGTATAAATGTTAGTCCATTTTCCAATACTCAGAGGATAATTTCTGGGATTTGAACTAGGATTTCATTGACTAAGTTGGGAGAGGCTGATAACTTCTCAATATTGAATCTACCTATCCATGAACATGGGATAGTTCCCTATTGATTTAGTTGTTGTACATCTTTCATCAGAGTTTTGGAGTCTTCTTCATATGACTCTCACGTATTTTGTTAAATTTATGTCTAAATATTTCATTCTTGGATTGCTAAAGTAAAGGATATTGTTTTAAATTTCTAATTCCACTTGTTTAGGACTGATACATAAGGAAGTGTTGGCTTTTGGACAGTAACCTTGTATCACGCAGCCCGACACTGTCATTTATTAATTCTAAGAGATTTTCACTTCCATTTGAATCTCTCAGGTTTTCTAGGTATACAAGTATATGATTTACAAACAAGGAAGTTTTGTTTCTTGTGTCCTAATTGATTTTTAAGTTTCTTTTTCTTGACCTTTAGTTAGAACTAATGCATTTTGAAAAGCAGAGGTAGAGGGGACATCTTTGTCTTGCTCTTAGCAGAAAACCTTCAATTTTCTCATAATGCATATGACATTCACTGTAGATTTTTTTGGTCAGTGTTTGTTAACAATTTGAAGAAGTTCTCTTGATTCTTAATTTACTGAGAAGTTTTATCATGATTAAGCATTAGATTTTTTTCAGGCAGTTTCTGCATCTGGTATGATTGTCATTTTTCTTTTTTAGCCGATTGATGAAGTGGATTACATCAGTTGATTTTTGAATATTTAATCAGTCTTGTATACCTGGGATAAATCTCACACAATCATACTGTACAATTCTTATTAGCCTTTGTGGATCTGACTTGATGCTATTTTGTACAGAATATCTGTAACTGTACTCATGAAAAATATTGGCCTGTAGTCTTCTTTTCTTGTAATGTTACTGTCTGTTTTTGGTAGTAGGATAATGATAGAATGAGTTAGGAATTTTTCCTTCTGTACTTCTACTCTGATAGAGATTTAGGAAATTGGCATGGTTTTTTTCCCTTAGATATTTTTCAGAACCTAACAGTGAACCTATTTGGATCTGGTGCTTGGTGTTTCAAAAGGCAATTAATTATTGTTTCAATCACATAATAAATATAAGTCTGTCCAAATAATTATTTCTCTTGTGTAAATTCAGGAAAATTTTTTCCTCCAGGGATTTGATCCTTTTCATCTAGGTTATCAAATTGGGACATATCACTGCTTGTAACACTCCCTTATTGCCTTTACAGTGTCCAGAGTCTGTAGTGATGTTCCTATATTGTGATGTTAGTAATTTACATCTTTCTTTTTTTCTTAGTTAGCTTAGCTGATTTCTTGTATTCAATTTCATTGATTTCCACTCCAACTTTTACAATTTTGTTTATTTTTGCTTGATTTAGATTTAGCTTCCTGACTCACGTGGAAGTTGAGATTATTGATTTTTAGATCTTTATCCTTTTTTCATATGTGCATTGGTGCTATAAATTTCAGTCTAAACGTGGCTTTCACTGGATCCCACCAACTCTGAATTTTTATTTTCTTTTAATTTGCAATACTTAAACTTTTTCTTGATATTTTTTGTTCTACACACATTGTATTGAAAATTGTGTTGTTTAATCTTCACTATTTAGAGATTTTCCAATTATCTCTCTGTTTCTATTAGTGCTCTAAAAGTTCTATTCTGGTCTAAAAGCAGACTTCTGTGACTTCTGTTTCTTTTCTTACGGTGTTTCACAACTCAGGCTGCGGCCGATCTTCATGAATGTGCCATGTAAGCGGGAACAACAGTGTCATTGAATGTAGTGGTCCACGGATGTCAGTTCTGTCCAGTCTACTGATGGTAGTGTTCGGTTCAGTCGTCCTTGTTGATTTTCTGCCAGCTGGATCTAGTTCTGATAGGAGACATTAAAACCTTCAAGGGTGAGCCGGAGGGTTAGCTCAGTGGTTCCGGCGCCTGCCTCGCAAGTGCAAGGACCTGAGTTCGATCCCCGGTAACCACATATAATGCTGGGCGTGGAGACTCACGCCCACCAACAATCAACACTGCATACCACAATGCTGGATGTGATGGCTCACACCTGTCATCCCAGCACTCGGGAGGCAGGGACAGGAGGATTGCTGAGTTCGCAGCGGCTTGCCTGGGCTCCATAGTGAGCTCAGGGCCAGCCTGAACTACAAAGTGAGACCCTGTCTCCAAAAAGCAAAAAAAAACCTTCAAGGGTAACAGTGGGTCCATCTATGCCTCCTTGCAGCTGTATAAGCTTCTGCCTTGTATATTTTGCTGTCAGTTAAACACATACCCTTCAAAGTTGATCCTTCCCTCCTGCGTTGCTCAGCTTTTCAGTTTCTAGGAACAGAAAACCTGACACGCACAGTCTGGGGTCTGAAGCTTCAGAGGTTCCGTCTGTGTGCGGCGGGCGCCGAAGCAGAGCCCTCTTGGCGGAAGGGCACGGTGGGGCAAGCCTGGTGAGCTGACAGTGGCCGGAGAGTAAGGACCAGGGACCAGAAACAGTGCCCGCGGGCACACCCAGACACACTCAGCCATGCTTCTCATCTAGGCACATGGGCATCCGATGAACTGTCGTGCCCCTTTGTTGGCACTCAGGCCCTGGCTGTCCCTGACAGCACACTTCGCTGAGGTCTGCCGTGGTGTCACTGTTACAGCGGCCGCACCCTGGTCCTGGTCCTGGTCAGCGTGGCTGGCAGACCTTCCTCTGTCCTTGGCGTTCAGCCTGGGCTTCTCCGCACCTACCATGCCTTTCTTGGTCTTGTTTCCAGCCACTCCCACAATGTGTCTTTTAACAGATGGATTTTGATCACTGACATTTATAGATTTGTTTCCCTGGCCTAGAGTACACAGATTGTGTTCTATGTTCCTAGCATATTTTAAAAGTATGCCAGAAGTGCTCATCAAAGTGACAAGAATTTAATGTTTACATTACATATGGGGTTTTTTTTTTTGTATTTTTGAGATGGGGTCTCGCTTTGTAGTTCAGGCTGGCTCTGAGCTCACTATGTAGCCCAGGCAAGCCTCAAGCTCAGCAATCCTCCTGTCTCTGCCTCCCGAGTGCTGGGATGACAGGCGTGAGCCACCACGCCCGGCTACATATGGTTTTAATACTAAAGTGTCTTACAAACTTTTTAAAAAGCCCTATGCTATTGTTCTAGTGATAAAGTGTAACATGAAACACACTGAAGAGTGTGGAATGTCTTTCTGGTTTCCTTCCTGGGTGACAAGGGGACTGATGAAGAAACAGAGTCCGAAGTGTGGTGGGAATCGTCTCAGACATCGGCCCGGGCTGGGGACCAGCTGGCTCCTGTCAGGGGCCTCAGGTGTCATCCGTGAGCTGCGGGTCCTGGACAAGCCCGTCACCTCATGCATCTTGCCGGTCACACAAGGAGAGGCCAACGGGAGCCTTCTAGAATCTTCCTCCAAGCACTCTGCGGCTCACCCCTTCGCAGTGAGTCGGCGTTGAACCCCAACCCTCGTAGAGCTGGCGCGCCCATTTCATAGGTGCCACTTGCTCTGCGGAGGTGGGAGACACTGTGCCGAGTTGGAGAGGGGGAGGGGCGGGACGAAGCACGAGGCCAGCCCTGCTCTAGGCCTCTCGTTCCCATGGGGAAGGGTTGTGTGCCGGGACTCGGGGCGGACCCATCCCGAGAACCTGGCACAAACGTGCCCAGAGGCCACTGCGAGCGGTGCAGGGCACCCTGGCTTTATGGGGTGGAAGCAGAGCGTATCCAGGAGGTGCCAGGGCCTGCGCCTGCTGCGTTGTCCATCTGGTGGGGACGCTGGGCCAGCAGGAAGGAGGTGGGCGGGCTGAGGCAGGTGGTGTGAGCTGCGCTCCCGGGGGCAGCTGCAGGGCCTGCGGTGACCTGAGCCCCGTCAGAGCCTCGGCCAGCAGCACACGCCCCCCGGTCGGAGGAGGCAGCTCTCCCCTTCTCCCGTCTTGGGGCTCTCGGTGTCTCTGGGGGCGCAGGTGTCTCTGCCAAGGCCAGCCGGGGCAGTCCTGGGCACCCGCACCCCACGCTGTGACTAATTCCTTAATAAAGGAGTGTGTTTATGGAACCTGACAACATCGGAGGAGATTTTTAAATGCTGCCCATTAGGCCTTTCACGGGGAACAGCTAACGACAGGCAGACTCAGCGGAACAGAGATTTCATCTAATATCAGTTTCGGGAAAGTCAATCGCGGGGTTATTTCTGCAGATTAGATTAACTTTATTTGGAGGTCACCTCCTGCAGCTAGATTGAGAGAGACAGATACACAATCGCAAATGCTATGGGCGCGATATTAACTCCGCTCCACAAACAGGGGTGTTAGGCCCCTCCCCGAGACCCTTTGAAGAGAAGTGTTTTCAGCCCCTCCCAGTCCCCGCACGTGCAGGTTGAAGGACAGAGCGTAAGATCCAATTGCCAGGAGGGCACCTGTGTGTTTAAGGATCTCCTGGCCGGGATGCTCAAAACACAGATGTGATGTGAGGACGGGGTCTCCCTTCCACTCCGTGTCCTCGCGGGACGTGCAGGGGCAGCAGGCGAGCAGGCGAAGGGCACAGGAGGCCGAGCTCATGGGAGCGGAAGGAGCGCCCGCCCCGGTCGGGGAGCCTGGTCAGAGGTGGCAGGGGCAGCCATGCGCCCGGCAGGGGCGAGGCCCCCAGTCCCCACGGCTGGCTCTGCCTTAGACCCGCAGAGGACCCCAGAGGGACTCCGTGGCCTTCCAGACACCCGGCCGGACGTGCTCTAGGCCCGAGCTGGAGCGTGGGTCAGTTTTCTGTTTTTACTTTGGCCTGTACTGCTGCCGTTCGCAGTACATAATGATCACACTCATCGTGGGGAGCTGCTGTGTGGACTCAGCGCATCTTACCTGTTTGCATGTCCCCTTTCTGTCCCCTGCCTCCGTCTCCTGGTCCCCTTCCCGTTTGCGATGGTGAAACAGAAACCCTTAACCCACCGGGAGATGAAACGGATAAAATTCCAGAAATCATAGTCGTAGGCCAGAACTTTCTGAGCAGAGCGCCGACTGTGTAAGAATCAGCATCAAGAAGTCGGGGCAGGGGAGGGGCGTTTACTCCTGTTTATTTAAGTTTCCCTTTGGTGGGATTTAACCGGTGACGGTGCCAAGGCCCCGAGTGCCCAGCTGGACCTGACACCCAGCCCTGCCCGGTACACTGCCCGCGTCTCCCTGCTCCTCACACCGGTGGCCCGGGTCCCTGGCACCACCTTGCCCTGGCCAGAGCGCCCAGCCGACCCTGCCTACGCCTCTGCACTCCCCACGCTGGCTCTTCAGCCCTCCCGTTCTGTTCGCAGCATGCTGAGCATCTGTCCTGTGCGGTTTTGAGGGTATCCAGGCTTCTTGGGGTGTCCAGGACTGTCCCCACACTGTGCAGAGAAACGGGGCAGGGCTGCAGCCACGGGCACCAGGGCACCACGACATTCACCACCCACGCCGTGTGCACCTCCCATGGCCGTCTGTCCCTGGCTGCGCCACCCTTCAGTCCTGCAGCCGGGACCCCCAGCCCGATCTGTGCAGAGGGTCCTTGGTGGCACACAGGTTGCCTGACTCCTGGGGGCGTGAAGAAGCCCTGTGTTGGGGGACATGCTCATGGGTACACGTGTGCACACAGGCACGCTCACTGCTCACTTGTCCAGACACGCACCTGCCCGTGAATTCCTTTACTCGCATGTCTCCTATGTAGGAACATGCTGGAACAGAGGCACACCATAAATGCACACATGAAATTCTTGCACATGCTCACACACGAACACACACATACCTTCATACTTATACACGTACGCCCTTCAATCCATACGCACTGCACACATGACTTTGCATTTGCACATGTACACATGCTCACCCCGCCCATGGCCTCACACACACACATGTACCCGTCCGCACGGCCCTGAGGAGGGCAAAGTAGCCTGAGTGCCCGCCTCCTCCTGCCGGCTCTGTCCTTCCCGGGCTCCGGACCGCCCAGGCCGTCCTGTGGGCCGCTTGGGCCTCACCGTGGCGTCCCCTTCCACGCCGCGTGTCCGGCGGCCCCAGGCCCCGGGCTGGAGCGAGCCCCACCTGCTACCTGTCCTTTATCTTTCCGTCTGAAGAGGACGCCGCCCGGACCCTTTAGAGGAGGCAGCCGACGTACCGCCACAGTGGCTGGGTTAGAGCTGCAGGCCACGTGCGTCCCAGAGGCATCTCTGTGGCCCGCGCGGCCAGGCGCCCCGTCTGCCGAAGGGACTTCGGGCTCCTCCGTGAGCCTCTCAAAGCCGCCTTCAAGCAGGCCTTGCACATTTCTTGTCAAATTTATTCATGGGCATTTTATCTCTTTTGTTGCTGCTGTAAATGGGACCTGGCGCTCCATTGTGTCTTCTAAAGGGTTGTTGTGTGTTATCGCATTGTGTCTCCGGGTGGAGGCTTCAGGCGAGGGCCCCACTCAGCCTGAAGAGATTACATTTTTTTTTTTTTTAAAGGCAAAGACCACGGCTCTTTCCTCTTCAAATCCTCCTGCTGTCTGGCTGAAAGTCTTGCCTTAATAGAGAAAATTACTTGGAAGTGGATTAGGAACGGGGGCTGTGGTCTCGGACAACAGGCCGGAACCTGTCTGCTCCCGAGTCGGAAGCACAAGGCACACGTGCAGCCCGTGGAGGCGGCGTGCTCGCGGCTCGTGGGCTCCTGACGCGCCTGGGTGTGAAGCCGTGCCAGGGCACACGTGTGGGTGTGGGGTGGCCTGGCGCACGCTCAGGGGAGGGCCAGGTCGGCACCTGCCAGGGCAGAGGCTGAGGGGGCCGCGGGCTCTGTGGCCGTGCCGCGGGCGCACCCCCTTGGGCCCTGGGACAGTGACCCGCTGTCAGACGCACCCGAGACACAGCGGCAGAGACGGCTGTCAGAGCCCTGGCTCGCGTGGGGTTTCTGCCTCGGAAATGGGTGGAGCGAGGTGGGCCCAGGAAGAGGCGGCACCACGGGGCCTCTGGGTTCCCAGGCAGCTGTTCTGGGCACCTGCGTGGCTTGCTGCGTTCATCTCACCGAGGAGGAGCCGGAACTGAGGTGCGGACGGACTCAGCAGGTCGCCAGGGCCTCGGGCTGGGCGCTCACGAGGCAGGAGGACGCCCCCGGCCACAGCTCGCCCCAGCACTGACTGCCTGAGTCTCCTCTCCAGCGATCCAGCCTCGATGCGCGTGTGTGCTTTTCTCTGTGTCTGAAGGTGAGCATGGCCAAGTGTGTACACGTGTGCTGGGTGCACATGTGCAGTCAGCCGCATGTTCACACAGGCTGCGCGTGAGAGCATGTGTCCTGTAGGTGTGCACTCGTGCCTGTGTGCACGTGTGTGCATGGTGCGGGTGTGTCTGGTTATGCGTGTGCAACGTGGCTGTGGCCCCTCGTTCCTCAGCCCTCTTCTGCAGCAACCTGCGCCTCTCCGCACCCTGGGAGCCCTGGGGTGCGGTGGGGAGGAGGGCGGCGCTCCTGGGAGGAGCGGCTGGACAGAGGACGGCGGCCCGCTCGGTACATGCTCCGGAAGCCGGGCCCCGGTGGACGCTGTCCCTGAGCAAGTGGCCATCAGCTCTTTGACAGCCGTGTTTATTCCTGTGGCTCCTGCCGTGGCCTCCACGGTGTCAGTCCCACGTGGGCCCGGGGTGAGCTGAGGAGGGACAGAATCCCCCAGAGGGTGCTCCTGCCTCTAAGGACCCAGAGTCAGGACACGCTGCTTCCGCCCGTGCCCAGTGCCCAGCTGGCTGGGGAGCCGGGGCACACGACAGTGGACGCTGTCCCCAGGAAACGGCCCGCCTCAGGGCGAGAGAGAAGTCACGGGAGAGAGGGCAGCTGCGGTCACTGCTGCCCGGGACGGACAGCTCGCTTCTGCAGCCAGGTTGCTCGCCTGCCCTGCCCAGTACATGACATCTGCTCTCTCGGAGCCTTCTGTACCCAGCCTCCGGGCCCCAGGAGGGGGAACGGGGGGAGCCCCGGTGACAGACAGATGGGAACAGGGTCAGCCGACGTAGGGGCCTGGGCTGACCTCCGGAGAGGCCGGGTCACCGCCCCACCTCAGGGCCAAGCCAGGTTCCGAGACCCTGTGATGGTTCTGAGGTGCCGAGCCACCGGGACTGCGTAGAGAGACGTGCACCAGCCGGGGGCGGCCGCTGGGGCTCGGGCACACCGTAGAGCCCGGCTTTGGTGGCCTCCACCACCCACCACCATCACCAGTGCCTCCCCGAGCCACGCAGAACTTGAAGAGGAGCAGAGGCTGCCGGCGGCTTTCTGCCCCCTGTGCCCAAGCTTCGCTCCTGCTGGCCCCCGCAGTCTTCTGTGCCCCTCCGTTTCCTCCTACACACTCCCTGGAGGCCCTGCCCCCCCGGCCAGCTCGGGGTGCACATGGCGCCCTGCCCCGCGGGTGCACAGCCCCGGGGGGCTGAGGACAGAGGCCCAGCCAAGGACTGGATGTCTTCAGGCCGTAAAACGCGCCTCCCCAGATGAGCTTCGTTTCGTACCTGCGTCATCTGCAGACCCATTTCGCGGGGACGGGAGGACGAGGGCCAGGAGGAAAGGGCCGTCATCCACGGCACGGCCTCGCCGGGCACGCCGCAAGCTGGCGGTGGCCACTCCCGTCCGCGGCCTCAGCTCCTCTTCGGATCCTGTCCCGGGCAGGCTGCGGCGTCTCTCCTCACGTGTCTGTCTGAGTATCTGCGTCCAGATCCGTCTAGCTATCATCTCTTTTTCTATTGTCTATTTATCTACCATCTACCCTTTGCTTTTCTATTTTTCATCTCATCGAAGTATCTATCTTCTGTCAGTCCCTCTTTCCATCAACCACATAGCATTTATCACTTATCTATCTTTCTGGATTATATTCATGGCTTATCATCTGCATCTACCAACATCTGTCTATCCACCATCTATCAACGCCTCTGCCTATATGTCAGCGATGTCCGTCTCCTGTCTCTCTACCTATGTCAGCACATGCCTCACGACTATCACTCTGAGCACATCATTATATGCCAAGTTAATTAAGAATAATAAAAGTGGGGGCCGGAGATTTAGCTCAGTGGTTCCGGCGCCTGCCTCACAAGTGCAAGGTCCTGAGTTCGATCCCCAGTAACCACATACAATGCTGGTCGTGGTGACTTACGCCCACCAGCAATCAATACCACATACCACAGTGCTGGGTGTGGTGGCTCACGCCTGTAATCCAGCACTCGGGAGGCAGAGGCAGGAGGATTGCTGAGTTC
>PVIC010018415.1:0-31588 GCA_004025085.1 Thryonomys swinderianus
CTATCTTGGAAACAACCCAAATGCCCATCAACTGGAGACTGGATAAAGAAGATGTGTGTCTGTGTGTGTGTGTGTGTGTGTGTGTGTGTGTGTTTAATAAAGTGGAGTATTATTCTGCCATAAAAATGACAAGATTAATTCATTTATGTGCAAATGGATACACCTGGAGGACACACTAATGAGTGAAATCAATAGATCACAGATAAGCAAATACTGGATCTTCTCTTTGATATGAGCACCTGTAGATGCAAATGAGCTCTCGAAAGTATGACAGTTTTTGTGGAATAGGAAAGTTCCAAAGGAAATTTGGTGTGGGGATGTAACGAAGGGAAAGAATAAATATGATTCTGAAAGAAAATAAAAGAGCATGTATATAGGGGGTGGGGAGGTGTGGGTGGGTGGGGATGTGGGTAAAAATGAGAATTGACTTGTGTCATATATTGGTACAAATTCCCCGATGTTATGTGTGATTGTGAGATGTATATAAATTGTACCAATAAAGAATTCAATTTAAAAAAATAAAAAATAAAATGGCAATAAGGAAAAAAGTCCTTAAAGAGTCTTCTCAAAGCAAGCTTCCTCACTTGTTTATTCATTCATTCATTATTATTAGCAAATATAATTAGGCACCAGCTGTATACTAGCAGGTGCTAGTTGAACAAGTAGAATCTGCTCTTGAAATCATCAACAAAATATAATAACCTCATGAAAATAAGACATATTTGTGTATTATAAGATAGATAACAAAGAAATGTATTACAGGCAGCAATAGTATAAAAATATCAATCCCTCCTGGAAAAGTCAGAAAAATCCAGAATATGTTCAGGCAGAGGAATAGAAGGTGTGGAATGTAGAGAGGAAAGACATTTTAGGAAGAAGTTATTGTGGAAAGCTACAAAGTTAAAAGCTATGAAAGAGGAAATGAAGGAAAATACAAAGGAAGAGTATTTAAATTTGTAGTACAGCATGACTATTAGTAGCTCTGAGAACACTGTTGAGCAAAATATGATATGAGTCTGTAACAAACTGTTAAAAGAAAGCTAGTTCTTCTGTCACGGCCGAGGACTGCACGGCACTTTGTCATGGATAGCCGGAGAGTAAAATCAAGCACAATGTAATTTAACAAGGCTGTATGAGCAACTTACAGGGGACTTCAGTCTATTAGGGTGATAATAGAGCAAAAAGAGTGAAACAGTGCCATACCAAAGCTGAAAGAGCCACAAATCCAGCACCACACTCTGACTACACCCGCTAAGATTTCATGATTATCTAATTCAGTTAACAGAAATATAGCTGTACCACTGTATTATTTTTCATGTTGTATGAAACCACCATTATATAACACCATTGTATAACAACCACCATTACCCTACACAATTTTGTCCCAGCTGATCTGTTTGGTGGAGTTCTAGAATTGTGAACTCAAATATACTACATACAACCATGCAGCATTTAACAATTTTTTAGACAAACTGCATATAAAATAGTGGTCCTGAGAGACTACATTCCCTATAGCATTACAGCAATCTTACTTGGTGTAAGTACACTTTATAACGTTTACAGGGAGACAAAATCATCTAAGTGCACTCTTTAGAACATTTCCCTCATTAACAATACATAACTACATAAAGGAAAAAGTAGCTTCCGCAAGTTGATTCAATCAACATTGGCTGTTTCAGTGTTGCTTCTCAGGAAAGGACTTTGATGAGTGAGTTTTATAGCTGTATATTTAAAGTGCTTGCTTAAAAACAGAAGCATCCTTGTTTACCCCGCCCTAAATTCTTATTCAGCATGTATTAGCAGAAGAGTACAGACATTCTGGAGTCCAGAGATCTTGCTAAAACTGGTAGTTATGGAGCAGCAGAAAATAAATCAAGCCAGTCCAGGAGAATGGAAGACACACTCAGGAGTTAGGGAGGCAAAGTATTTATTGACAGCAGAGACTAACGTGGAATTCCTTCCAAAGGAATAGACTCCTCCAGAACAAAAGCATGGTTCTTACATACACTAGGAAAGAAGATGGGGTCATAGACAAGAGGCACCTAGGTTACATACACCTTATTTAGGGACAAGGAGCATAGAATTATGTGATTGGGTAAGGAACTACACAAGCGGTGGAGAATACAGCATCAGGATCTTATTACATTAATTTTCTATTCCAAGCAGTACAGGTTAATTGGTAAGAAGCTTGCATCAATCTCAGCATATTTACATAGCCTTGTTTTCATGCAGCTCTATGGGAGACAAAGACATTCCTGTCATCTAAAAAAGCTGTGCTCTAGGCCGGAGGGTTGGCTCAGTGGTTCCGGCGCCTGCCTCACAAGCGCAAGGTCCTGAGTTTGATCCTCAGTAACCACATACAATGCTGGGCGTGGAGACTCACGCCCACCAACAAATACCACATACCGCAGTGCGCCAGCATGGTGGCTCATGCCTGTAATCCCAACACTCGGGAGGCAGATGTAGGAGGATTGCTGAATTCCAGCCTTGCCTAGGTTACATAGTGAGTTCAGAGCCAGCCTGAACTACAAAGCAAGGCCTTGTCTCCAAAAAAAAAAAAAAAAAGCTGGGCTCCAAAAAGAGAAAGAGGGACCTGGGGGGTCCCCTGACTGCTCCTCTGCCTGGCGGTTAACAAAAGAAGATATATCCCACTTCAGTTAAATTTTAGTAAGGAAAGATAACACACACAAACTCCTAGGTATGGAATTTTCTATCGTGGTATAACCAATAATTTATGCATTCTGAAATAAGTAAAATATTCTACCTATATCGTTGCAAGTAAAAATGTTTACCAGTGAATTCTCCCTGGAATGTATCTTTTACTCTGAGACATTGTTTCTATTATGGGATAATCAACTGATGTACTAGCAATGATGAATGGAGAGATCCTGGAATAATGGATTTTTCTTGGATGTATGGTGAATCAAACAGAAAACCTGTATAGTTGATTAGTGGTGACCAAAATGAGCAACAGGAGAGGACAAAGCCCAGATTTAAAAATTTTCCAATCCCTGAATTTCTTTTCTTACCTTTATTGAAATTCTAACTCAACCTGAACCCTGGACCAAGTGGTTGTTAGCTTGTTTTCTCCAGGTGAATGGTGAATTATTTACCAACCAAACTGGAAATAATATCTTTTTACCCCTACTGTACCACCATAGTAGAAAACAAGCAAACTAAGAAATTGAAAGATAAATTTTTGGTAATAACAGACTAAAATATGCATTTCATTGTTTCTTAGTTAAAAATAGTTTATTCCCATAAGGGAAGCAATTTAGTCAACATTAAATGTTCAATTCTCAAGAAATTTTCTTTGGCTAGGAACTATCTCCAAAAGGCACATGAGTAAAAAACTCATTCCTCACACTCTAGTACTATTTGCAGATGGGAAAATATTTCAGAGATGAGGACTTGTTAGAAGAAGATAAGCCCCTGAGGATATGTTCTTCAGTGAGATATTGAAATACTGGGACAATTCTTGTCCCTTTGCCTGCTTCTTGGTCACCATGAGGCAAGCGGTTTCCTTCAGCCAAAACAAAACAAAACAAAGCAAAACAAAGCAAAACAAAATAAAACAAAACAAAATACTGCTTTACTTCAGCCCAAAAAGCAATGGGCCTTAAGACTCTGAAACAAGGAGCCAAATTAAACTTTCCCTCCTTTTAGTTTGGTTTTCTTACAAAGACCTGTCACAGTAGAATGGACCAAAAATAGTCCAGATTCTTCTGTATAACAATGAAATAATTGCTAAGTAGTGCGTAGTGAGTAGTGTTTATTGAATATCCGTGAGAAGATAGCAACAGCAACAGGAAAGTGGTAAAAGGGGAACAGACAACTCAATCTTTTAGAAACTATAATGACCAGGCATCTCTGCTTTTGGTGTCACCCAATAAATCTCTCACTGAGGTCAAAGAGTTGCAAATACCTAGGCTTTGTTGTGTTATTTTTTAAGGAAGTACAGACATTCCTTGTTTAATGACTAGCTATAATCATATGCTTTTTTTTCCTTAATCCCTCTTAGGATAATGGAAGCAAGAATAACCTCATGATTCTGTTTACAATTAAATGGAGATAAGGGACTGACTCTGCTCTTTGGTCTCTAACTTCACTAGACCTGGCTTCTGAGAGGCCAATGGAACAGGATCACAGATTTCCATCTAGCATGGACATTTCTATGACTTAATAGGATACTGCTTCTAAAAAAAAAAGTAGAAAAGGAGCTGGTGATAGAGCTCATTAGAAAGATACTGGGTTTGAGTAATGACAAAAAGGTGTATTTCCTCAAGTATTTTGTCACAGCAATGGAAAACTGATGTGATTTTAAAATTTGAAATAATATTTGTTTCCTATTATTCCTATCATAATATAAATCTATAGATTATAGATATTGTGTATCTGTAGATATGCAAAATGCATACACATATATACTGTAAGAGAGAATATTAAATGAAAATTGAAACTTTATTAATGAGAGATATGTCATCTGTATTCTACTAAATGCTACTGTATATTTCAGGAGGGAAGGAGGAAGAGAGGATAAAGGCAAAAGGTTGCAAGGATGGAGGAGAGAAGAGAGACGAAAGAGAAAACAGACCTATGAAATTAAGTCTGTAATCACATATAAGTTTAATTTGATATTTATAAAATCTATTTTTCCATTTCCTTTGAAGTGCTTATTAATTAATATTGAAAATAATGACATACAAATGTATATATCAAAACATTCTTTATTCTCTGCCCAACTTTCCCTCCAAGGTCTCATGAGTAAAGATTTAGAATATATATATATTTGTCTGATAGAATATAATCTTGCTTTCAACTAATTGTTTAAGAATCTGTGACTCATCATGACATTTTTACTAAGTTCTTTATTTCAACATATACACCATTTTTTTGTTATCTCTGAATATATAACTAAAAGATCTTAGAAATAATGTTTCAGAATTAATGAATCAAATGCTGTGAGCACATGGACTTTTGAAACACATTTTTCAAGGACCAGGCTTTAGAAGTCAAGGATGATATTAAAAAGGATCAACCATGTGCCACAACCAGTAATCCAACTCTCTCCTCTTTGCTTCTGAATTTAAAATTAGAAGTGTCTCACTACACTTGCAGTACTTTGGCTCAAATAAATAATTCCAGTAGATCAAATCTAGAGATTACTTCCAACTTTAGATTTACACTCACTGAAGTGTCTTCTCTGTGAAAAAATATTATAGGTTGAAGATGTTGTCTCATGAAGGTATAAGGAGTTTAAGATAAGAAGCACATTTGGTGTGTTCCATCGTATGTTTGATTCACTTTGTGTTATGTTGGATATGTAATATAAGCTTTATTCACTTCTCATTTTTCACATTTAAAAAAAATACAGTTGAAATGCAGTTCAAGGAGCTCCTCATTATACTTTATCACTCTAAAGGGAAATGGTAGATATAATAGTCATTGTAGTGTTTCATTAGTGAAGGAAACTAACTCAGGTCAGAGGATATAAAAACACAAGAGTAAGCAGTTACTGGATCATTAAAAGAAAATGAGAGGTGGATTCCAAGAACCAAGAGATCAAATAAATAAATAAAAAAAACAGGCTCAGGTATTTCATTACTAGTATAATTCCCTTTAATTCAGTGAAAAAAATGATAAGTTAAATATCAACAACTTTCCATTACAAGAAACATATTCATCAACTGTATCCTTCAGTGACTTGTCAAATGTATATAAGTAAAAATTCTTATTAATTTTGAAGTAGAGTAAATGATCAGAATTTTCCTTAGGGATAATACAATGTCAAAAATTATTAGGGAATTTCTAAACACCCTGGTGGTGCCCTTGGGTAAAATTAAAAAGTATAAAGTGAAGTAAATACATATATGGAAAAGCAAATAAGACAGACATAGGGGTAAAATAAGTGTGCAGTATAATTTCTTATGATTCGTAACTGCTCATATTAGCTTTCTGAGAAAGCTAAATTCTAAGAAACAATCATACCATCAATGTAGTTAAAAATAGAATATTATTCCATGATTTTGTCTTACACAGTTTTTAACTAAGTAAGAGAGTCTAGTACAATGAGTTGACATATAAAATTTAATTTCAGCTTATATATACACAAAATAAAAGAAAAGAAAAGGTGGTTTCTTTGATGCCTTGTTTTTTTCACAGACCCCTGATTACTTTGATTTTTAAATTGATTATACATTTTATACACACATCACAATCATGATCAATGGTGAGAATTTGTATTAGTACATGACACGATTTACTTCTCATTTTTCTCATTCCTCTGCCCATCTCACAACCCCTCGTACCCCATAAACATAAACTTTGTTTTCTTTTTTATCATCAAGTGTTTTCTTCCCATTCTTTACTTCTCCCTTCCCCCTTTCTGCCTTTGGATATTTTCTAGTTCACAATATCTATGCTACAGTTTAAAATTCATGTATATCGGGCCAGAGGGTTAGCTCAGTGGTTCCGGCGCCTGCCTCGCAAGCGCAAGGTCCTGAGTTCAATACCTGGAAACCATACACAATGCTGGGCGTGGAGACTCACGCCCACCAGCCATTAACACTGCATACCACAGTGCCGGGCGTGATGGCTCACACCTGTAATCCCAGCACTCGGGAGGCAGAGACAGGAGGATTGCTGAGTTCGAAGCTTGCCTGGACTACATAGTGAGCTCAGAGCCAGCCCGAACTACAAAAGCAAGACCCTGTCTCCAAAAAAAAAAAAAAAAAAAAAATTCATGCATATCTTCAGTTTCTCATACCAGAAGAAAGATAAAAGATATGGTACTTACACATCTGTGGCCTATTTATTTCACTTGAGTATGTCTTGTACACACTCGTATCCATTTCTTACCACCACAGTGTTAATTTAAAACTTAGTGTAACTGCATTAAATTGAAGCAGCAAAACATCAAACCAGTCTCGGAGAATGGAAGGCACACTCAGGAGTTTTGGAGGAAGAGCTTTTACTACCAGTGGAGAGTGACCTAGAATTCCTTCCAAAGTGGTCACCCCAAAACAAAGGCCAGGGGTCCCTCAAATAAACCAGGCAAGGTGAGGCACTAAAGTTAAATATATACTATTTAAGCACAAGGAACATGGGACTACATGATTGGGTACGGGACTACGTAAGAGGTGGATAATACAACATCAGGGACTTATATCAGTTTTCTATTCTGAGTAAGATAGATTAATTGGTCAGAAGGTTACATCAATCTCAACATGTTTATATAACCTCATTTTTGTACAATTCTTCTGAAGACAGACATTCTTGTGTTATCTGAAGATGCTCAGGGTCAAAAACAAGAGGAAGAAGAAAAATATGTACCTGTTCTGCTTCTTAGGCCTGCTCGTTAGCAGAAGAAGCTTTTTCCCAATTAAAAATAACAACCATGTTGTATTTTTGAATAGTACTTTGTCTTCAGATTGGGACCCCTCTCTTTATCCCATTTCTCAACTGTAGGATAAGTCACAATGTACTTGAAAATTTATTCAGCTTAATTGACCATAAGCTAATGTACTATCCCTTTTGGAAATCTGTTTCCATTGTAACATTGAGCATGTCTCAGTATTATATTAGTCTTCAGATTACTGAATAAAAATGTTAGTTAATGACTGATAAAACAAGATTATTAGATTTTTCTAATGGCATTTCAAATGAGAAGTAAAACAGACTGTTATAAAAGAGTCAACATCCTGCTTCAAAACTCTGAAATACAATTCCAGTATACAGGGATAACACTTGAGACACCTGTTAATAAAATCCAAGGAATATCAAGATGTTAAAAAATACTGAAGATATTTTCAGAAAACTTTCTCCTCAGATGTGAACTTGATTTCCTTGGAAGCTACTACAGCACCTAGTCATTTATTCTCTATAATTTTTACTTAATGGAAATACAATAACTTGAAATTTAAAAACATTTCTGTCTGTGGGATCAGTATGTCAATAACTATACCTAACTATGATCAAAAACAGATATTTAGACATGAACTTTATTTTTTAAATGTGAAATATATCAAACATATTGTTCTTTCTATAATAAATCTTTACTTTGATTTAAAATGTGAAGTGAGATCAAGCATTGTCTAGAGATCAGAGATCTAGAATTTACTGTTATACAGATGAACAAACTGCATACAGGCAATTCAAAAGAGATGTAAAGAAAAATCAAAACAGTGTTAATACAATGCTATATTTCTGATATAGGATAGAACCAAAAATAACTGTAAACTTTCAATTGGTGAATATTTTGTTCAATATGAATTATACAATCAATGTTACATCTTTAGAGACTATGCTTTCCAAGAAAGATTCTAAAAATCTTATTAACTAGAGTCTCTTCATAACAAATCTTAAGCAAATAGTTTTGAAATAAATTGTAAAAATCTGTTAAATTAGATACATATTTTTTTACCACTAGTGTAATAGGGGATATATTTATAGTCTGAATGAAAGCATCTACTTTCTCTTTTACACAAATTTGCTATAGATGGCCATTTTTCTCATTGAATATGAACAAATCTTGGAAACAGTCATTAGGAGAAAACAGATTGACTAGTTTGTTGATAACTATAAATTTTCACGACATATTTGAAAATCTTTTATCATTAAGTGAAAGACATTTTAAGCTAAAAAGTCCTCTACATATTTATTATTTTGACTAAAACATCGCATAGTTTTTGTTCTTATTTAATATACACTTTCACTTAACAAAATTGAATCTTTAATTTGACACAAACTAAAAATTCCATACAGATGACCATGATGATCTTTGCTGACACACATTTGCTTATGACAAAATAGCCAGATCCTTTCTAAACTTCATAACAGAAGTAATCTCCTTTGTGATGTTGTAATTCAACTTATGAAAGTGCATTCTATACAGATCCCTAATTGGAAAAGTTGTCCTCTCAAGGTCAACTTAAAATAAAGCCAAAACTATCACATGAATAAAACTATGATATGATTGCTGGAGAACAAGTGGATCTACATAACTTTTTTTGTGAGCAAAAACCACTGATAGTAAACATACAGCTAATGGGTTACTGGCATGAAACTCTTAAGGTTTAAATCAGTAGTTGTAATATGGATGTCTTTTGTTATATAAATATAATTTAAAACATGGATCCTGTATGATTTGTAATAAAAAAGTGTACAGTTGTCCTAGAAATACAGTATAATATACTTTAAAATATAAAATTATAATTATCATTTTTAAAGTTAGAGAATAATGGAATATTTATCATCATTTAATTCCCTTTCATTTTCACTGTGCATTTTGGACTTTAACTAAACCTAAGAAATACAGTAAAATATATTTTATCTCATTTTGAAATACAAATAAAGCCAAAATATCTCATTAATAAAACTGTGATATGATTGCTGCAGAACAAGTGGATCTACATAACTTTTTTGTGAGCAAAAGCCACTGATAGTAAACATACAGCTAATGGGTTACTGGCACGATAGGTTTTTCTGTCATCAATTGTGTGGTGTATGTGTGCGTGTGTGTGTGTGTGTATGTGCATGTGTAAACACACGTCAGTGGTACTGGAATTTGAACCCAGGGCCTTCATACTGAGCTACATCTGTAGGCCTTTTTTTTTTTTATTTTGCTTTGTTTGGAGACAGAGTTTGCAAATTGCTAAGTTTCGAAGGTTGGATGTGAATTTACTTTCTTCCAGCCTCGGTATCCCAGAGTGCTGGCATTGTAGGTATGCACCACTACTTGCTGTCACACATTTGTAGGTGAAGTCAATTTGTCATATACAAAACCAGGTGTTTTGCCAATTAACTCACTGCATATGGAAATTTCTTGCCATAAAGAATCAGAGAAAGAAGGAAGGATGATCATATCGTTGTGAGTATAACCATGAAATTAAATGCCAAAGATATGACCTGAGGGGTAGTCTTTGACCTAGTGGCTACTCAGAAGAATATTTTCCAAGTATTTTGGACTTTTTCAGGCATTTTTTTATTACTCGTTTCTATTTTAATTCCTTTATTCTCTCAAAGTAGGCATTTTATCATAACATTTATTTTAATTTGCTGTCTCTTATGGACCAGAATCTGTTCTAGCTCAGTAAATGTTCCAATTTTGACAGTGTATCTTCTGCTTTCACGGAGTAGTTTATGAATGCTCAGTATACTCAGCTGATTAATCACATAATTGAGGTTAGTTTTGCTCTTACTGGCTTTCTGCACTGGATATTGAAGTCTTCAATTATAATACCAGAGCTGTTTATTTCTTACATTACTATGAGATTTGCTTCCTGTATATTGATTCTTTCTTGTTAGGCATGTACATATTCGATACTGTAATTAATTTTGGGAACTTGACTCCTTTATCTAATGTGAGGGATGTTCTAGAATAATACTTTCATTTATTGTAACTTTTGCCTACGAAAAAAGAGAATTTTTAAATTCTCGATTAGAATCTGTTAAAGTTATAATTTTTGTCATTTAGATGAATCTTCTTTTTAGAAACACTGTTTCACTGACATTAAGAGTAAGACAAAACTCCTCAAAGTTACCTCATTATTCATCTAAAAAATTTATAAATGGATAATTTTTAACCTAGGAAAATCTTACTAAAATTTTCCTGTTGGTTGGGAAAAAGATGAATCTAAATTATTTTCAAAAGTTTAATTTTCACACCACTATAAGAATACTTTCTAGCCTTGTGTGGTTAACTTAGATGCATCTCCTTTCATTCGGATTATCTTACATTTCAAACTACTTTTCATTATGTTCACTATTCATTCACAGAGCTGTTTAAGCTCGATTCACTGTTTACTCTCCACCATTGTCAGACTTCTCCCTACTTCTGCCACTGCAGTACTTCTGTCTCAGTCACTCATGATACTCAGTCATATTTCTTTTCTTATATCTACTATAAGTAACCCAGTGTCATAATTTAGTTCTACAGAAATTTGTCTCACTCTTATTCTACTTTACATTTCATTGCTAACATAATTGGCACTACGTTTTTGAACTATTATGGTAGTTTCCAAATATTTCTGCTTTCCTTAACTTTGAATTTTTTTTCAGTCTTCTTACACATAATGTTTGCATTCCATGTATGGAGTTGGTACATTTACAGAGCACACCTTCATTCCTTTTTTATTCTCTTTCCCTTCCCTCTCTGCACTTCCCCTTTCCCTTTGTGGAAAATTTACCTCCCTACTTCCTATTATCTAAGTTTTATTTGGCTCTTTATTTATACTTTGAGCTTCTCATATTAGAGAAATCATGAGATATTTAAACTTCTATGTCTGTTTTACTTCACTTAATGTTATCGTCTCAAGGTGCAACCATTTTTCTACAAATAACTGAAGTTCATGTGTTTCTGTGCCACATTGAAGTTCATTTTGTTTAAATATTTCTGCTTCTGCTTTTCTAATCCTTTTCTGACTCCCTCTAATGGACATTAGATGAGGTAGCTGCTCCCCCGTGTCCACTGGGTTTGCCTCAGGGCTCCTGTGATTATCAATATCCATGTCTGCTCCGTACTATTTTATGAAATGTGACCTGTTTATGTGTAACTGAGTACCACCTTCCAAGGTACTATTTAAATCATTTCTAGGTTCTATAATGCCTTAGACATTCTACTCACTGCTTTCCACAAATTCAAAAATAGTGGTTTGAGACAGAGACAGGAGGACCGTTGTGAGTTGAAGGCTCTGAATTCAAACCCAGCCTGAACTACAAAGCAAGATCCTCTCTTAAAAAAAAAAAAAAAGAGTAGTTTATTTTGATTCAGTCCATGGCCCACTGGCTTCAAGACAGAAAAGGCACAGGCAGTGGGCAGGAAAGGCAAAAATGTGGGAGAATCAGGCAAACTTGTTATACTGTTTATAGTCTAAGAGCAAGAAAGTAAGTCCGTATGTGTGAAGAACAGGTACAGTATTTAAAATATATTGTTTGCCTATGATTAGTTAAACCTGTGAATGAAGAACCTGCACATACAGAAGACTAAATATGCTTCAAAAAATCATAATATACTATTTCTAACAAATTACTGCATTTGCCAAAATGTTTCAGTTGCCTAGTCCTTGAGCTTTCAAAATACAATATTAAATACTTTGGATTCAAGTTTCAATATGCATTCTTTCTCATGTTTGACACAAAAACTAATTTTTCTACTCAAATGTTTCCCAGTAACTTTACCGTATTTCCATAAATATAAGCCTATGCGGTTTTCTATCAAATTCTGCAAATTTCTTAAATGCTCCATGAACATTTCTATGTTCATCTCAGATAACGATGATAATTTTCATTCTCTGAATTGCCATTTTCGCCTGAAATGTGCCATTTACATACAGTTTCTGGGGTTAAAAAGCTTTGAGTTCATGTTTGCCTGTGTTATCTCTCAATGACAATCACTGCATCCGAAATAGCTCAGTTGGGAGAGCGTTAGACAGAAGATCAGTGACAATCACCTGCCTGAAGGAGTGATTATGTTCCACATAGGATTTAGTAATACACTTCGAATACAGTAGACATTGCTGTTATTATTATAACGAGTTTTCTCCTTCTGGGGGTGATGAAATTAATGAATGTGTTTAGTTTGTAAAGAATATTAACAGTATCTTTAAATTGTGTTCATCATTAAGGTGAGAATTTCAGTAATATCAGTGGATATTAAGTCTGACACTCATCGGTGCTTGGGTGCTCTCCAAAAGTCATGTGTCTCATTCTATGAATTTCTTCATGTTAGAACTGAAATTTTAGTGAAGAAATGCCGCATATAGAGCACACTTCCAAAAATGTTGAATTGGATGATTTCTATTAGTCTTGGGTATAAATGAAGTTGTCTTTGCTTCTTTTGGCTCAAGTTAATTATTTGAGCAGACCTTTCAAAAACAAAGACAAAAATAAGAACAACATAGAATACATACTTTGAAAAGCTTTGTGCCCATTTTCCTTATTTGACAGCACTGAGTTAGTAATTCAGAGAAAGAACCAATAGGATGTTTAGAGTCACTGACTCAGTGTAACTATTTTATTACACTATGATGGAAAAATATAGCAAATAAATAATGCAAAATAAGATCATGTCTATTATTAATCACAGTAAAATGAAACTTTTAAATTTAACTGTTTAGACTGACAAGCAATCCCAGGGAAAGGGAACCATAAGAAAAAGGAAAGAGAAGAGTAAGAAACTTTTTGGATAAATATCTTATGGAAAAGAGTGGTCTCCTCCCCTCTCAAAATGTATACCTTCTCAAAACTATCTTTTGAGGGGTTGATTTCTAAATTTGGCAATAGTTATTTGTTGCCTACTTCTAAGTTGTGTAAATGAAATTTTGCTTTTATTTCTAAATTGTTCATTTTACATAAGATTTTTAAACTTCAAAGTGAAGATATGACAAAATTAATGTGGCTAGATTATTATTATTAATTTTGTTTCAGACTCAACCTTGGGACTTGTGCATGCTAAGCAAGTGTTTTATCACTGAACTACTAGATTGTTACATTTTCTAGGTACTATAGGAGAAATACAGTTTCTAATTTGCTATATTTCAGATGTCCCCACTTCATGTCCCCAAAAGTCTAAAGATGAATTCCAAGGAACAAATGAAGTTAAGAGTAGGATGCTCCCAAGAGACAGGAGAGGTACTAAGAGTGGGGTGTCATGGAGATCACTGCTCTGAGAATGTTTTACAGTGAGAAATCATGAAGTGGAGGGGAAAAAAATCACAAAAATGCATACAATGTGGGTCAAACTATAGTTAACTAATAAGATTATAGGTATAACTGTTTACCTAAAATTGTTTAAATAAAGAGAGGTGGGACATAGCAAGGGTGTGTGGATCAGATCATTAAGTTAACTGAACCAAGATTTCTAAAACAGGGACATGTTGGGGAGGGATGGGCCTGGGTGCTCTAGTCGCCCACCCAATGTATATCTGGAGTTAATTGACTGGATAACAACAGTTAATAGCTATGTAATTTCAAGTTTCTATTCATCATTTAGGGAAGTGTTTAAGTCTGGCCATTATGACTTTAATCTCTACACTTTCTTCAAATACGTCTCCAGCCGCAAGTCTGATGTTTCCACTTTTCACTAACTTCTTTGAGAAGTCCAGTTCCTCTGTGATTATACATTATTGTTTATCCTACTTTACTTCCTATAACATTATACTTTTAAAACTATGTCATACCAGAAATGGTCGAGATCCTAAAATGAAAAAATGCAATAGTATATGTGTGAAAGTTACATGCAGTATAGTTTTCAGGAAAATAAAAGGGACAAGAGATATGATCTATAAAAATGTTCCCATACATTAAAAAATGCAGCATTTTCGTCTGTTTATCTTTAAAACTATAGTCTTACTTAGACAGACAGACAGGTAGGTAGATAGATAGAACTAATGATATAGTGAAAATATAACTTCCAGTCAGCTAAATATCAGTTCGTGTATCCTGAAATCAAAGAACAAATCCCAAAGCATGTAAGAGTAGAAAAGCTCCTCAGTGACATTTGAACCCTTTTTCAGGAGTAATTTATACAACAAATTCACAATGTGGGTATTTTGTTCAGAGTTTGAGTGACTCACCAAAGTTTTCAGATGGATCTATTAGCTGTCTTCTTAGCCCAGTTATCATTCTAGATTTGATCCACAAAATCAAATGTTGGACACTCAGAAGAGAGGACTCATAACATCAGTATTACAGTGGAAGCTGTAGGTTTAATTTTATGATCTTATCCAGAGAAGAAGAACCTGAACAGGGACACCGCTGGACCCCAGAAAAAAAAAATCAACAAGTACATGGTGTGCCAAAAAAGGTTTTCCAAAAACAGAAGTCTCCCATGTTTTCCTAAGAAGCTATATTTTATCCAGCAAGACCAAGACCCATCCTAGTGGCTGACAAAGGAGCAGAAACTGTATACATGGTTCCAAAAGCAAAACCCATGCAGAATTAACTGACTTTGATATTTAGCATGAGGCTAATTATGAATATCACAGATCTTGCTCTACTTGATCTTAAACATCCAGCACAAAAATATTACCGAAACATATTAGAATAATATTACCATAGTCCTAATTGCTAGATGCAGAAAGGGACTCCAGTCACTCACTCCTTCTGGTAGATACCAACTTTACCTGTAGTTAACCACCATTATGACTCAACAGCTCAGCAAGAGTCTTGAAGTTCTTTAACTAAAATTTTCCTTCAAAACCACCAAACTCTGGGGATGGAGATTTAGCTCAGTGGTTCCGGCGCCTGCCTCACAAGTGCAAGGGCCTGAGTTCGATCCCTGGTAACCATATACAACAATACTGGGTGTGGTGACTCACGCCCACCAGCAATCAGTACCACACACCACAGTGCCGTACATGGTGGCTCATGCCTGTAATCCCAGCACTTAGGAATCAGAGGCAGGAGGATTGCTGAGTTTGGGGCTTGCCTGGGCTAAATAGTGAGTTCAGGGCCAGCCTGAACTACAAAGTGAGACCCTATCTAAAAAAAAAAAAAAAAACTCTGGATCTTTTTACATGTAACATGGAAGGGACTGGGCACTAATACGTGAAATTTGTTGTCTTTAGATAAATAATTTAAATCTGTGAAGAAAAATCTAAAAAGAAATATCAGACAAAGATAATTAGCGAAGAGGACTAAGAGTTGCTATTCTGATCTCTTAAGAACAGTGTCTGGACATGGCTCTTTTCTCACTCTGCCTTTCCATTCTAGTGTTCATGCTTTGGTTGTATCTACTTTAACTTCTTAAATTGGTTTATTCTTGCCAAATAGCTGCCAAACTCTAAACTATCAAACAGAATCAATGACAAGTGTCCCAGAACCCTTTCACCAGGTTCCACCACATAAAACTTGTAGAGGGACGTATGCCTGTTAACCTGCAGCATGACTTCTACTCGAGCCTTACTCAGTTGGCTCCCTGGATAAGGCCCCTTGCTCTATCCAGATTGAAGCTGTACCCATTCCCCTGAATCACACTTGAGCTTATTTATACTTCTAATTATTTGTCATATCTATTATATCTTTTATAGTCTCAGTTTTTTCAGTATTTCTTCCCTGTATATGTGAAAGAATATCCTACTCTGCTCTTCCTCCAATCTACCCTGCATAGATTAATTATAAGTATTTCTCTAAACAATGAACTACTGTATCATTGCATTGCTCTTTCTTAGCTAATTTTCTTATTTCTGACACAAAATACCTGACACCCAAAGTTAAAGGAGGAAAAGGTGATTGTTGCTCACAGTTTGCAGTTTTCCAGTTGATAGATGGCTGGCTCCAAATCACGATGGTGTTGCAAAGGAGAAGTTTGTAGGGGACAAAGACACCAGAGCAGTGAAGTAGAAGTTAACGACAGTGATGTTTTTTCTGCGCCTCCTAATTTACCCCACTACCTTCTTTTAGGGCAGATACTGCTCATACCCATGGTGAAGTACCCTTGTTCCTATTAAAAAAAAAAAAAACTGCTGGGCGTGGTGGCTCACGCCTGTAATCCCAGCACTTGGGAGGCAGAGACAGGAGGATTGCTGAGTTTGCGGCGGCTTGCCTGGGCACCATAGTGAGCTCAGGGCCAGCCTGAACTACAAAGCGAGACCCTGTCTCCAAAAAGCAAAAAAAAAAAAAAAAAAAACTGTGCCAAACCAATCTGCAGACTAAAGAGTGATCACACCCCTTTCATGCCAACATGACACCCTTGATCCCACCATCACAAATGCTAGATCCAACCATCTCTAAACAGGCTCACTTATGGCCAAATAAGGCTTTAGAGAGAAATCTAGATGTGAGCTTAACATTCCTTTCCTGGACCTCTAAAGACTCACACATATCTCTTTATATGAAAGGAACTTAATCCATCTCCAAGAGTTGTCAAAGTCCCGACAGTTTCCCCATCGCTTATAATTCCAACTAAAGTCTCTTTTGATATTTAAAGCCAACTTTTAGCTGTGAAACCCAGTACAAATGCAAAGAAAGTGAAACAGTTCCAGTATACAATGGCACAAGGTAAACGTCACCATTTCAAAGGTACAAATAGGGGGGAAGGAAGGAATGGGACCAAAGCAAGTCCAAAACCTATCAGGACAAATCATAAGTCTCAAAGTTTCATCACCAGCATCTGGTACAATCTATGGCAAGATATGAGATCCAATGGGCTTGGCTGGTGCCTCTGCTAGTGACTATAACTACCATAGTTTCTATCTTGGGCAGGCTCGCAGGTTTCCTCAGATGATTCACTTCTCTGGCTTCTTTAGGATTCTGATGTGTGCAGGGCACCTTTGCTTCACACTCAAGCCTGACACACTGTACTTTAAAGAGCACACTGCCTGGCTTCCCAAGCCTTCTCCTGAAATACCAGGACAAACCCTCCTGACCCATAACTCTTGAATTCTGCATGTACTTAAACACAGGACCACATGGAATATACCAAAGTCGATTACCAGCTGAAGCAGTGGGCAGATGTCTTTCTCTCTTTGCTGAAGGAGTCTACTTACTAGAATGTTTGGCACTATAAACTCAATTCACAGGAACAAATTCTCTAGGCTGCCATCCATTTAAAAATATAGTGCATTCTTCTCAAATCAGTCATTGGCTTTTATAATTTTGATGTTGCAAATTGTGGAGGCCCAGTGCTTTGTCTGATGTCCTCAGGCCATCTCCCATATGATTATCTTTATTCTCAGCAATCTTTGCAATCTAAAACTTTAGTAGACCTTTCTTTCTTACCCGACTTACAAATGTTTAAAATGCTCTGCTGGGCTCTTGGCTCTTGATTGTCAACATAAATTTGGCAAAAAAAAAAAAAAAAAAACCTCCAACAGTAGTCATGTTACTGCCTCAACATTAGATTGCCTTGAAATTTCCTTGCAACATTAATTTATCTGCTGCTTTAAATATTTTAAAGACTTTCTGTGTGAACAAAACCTGTATAGGATGAGAACTAGCAGAAAGAATCAGCAAATGGGATCTCATCCTACTTAAAAGCTTCTGCACAGGGACAGAGATTTAGCTCAGTGGTTCCAGCACCGGCCTCACAAGCACAAGGTCCTGAATTCAATCACCAGTAACCACATACAATGCTGGGCATGGTGACTCACACCCACCAGCCATCAATACTACATACCACACTGTCAGGCATGGTGGCCCATGCCTGTCATCCCAGCACTCAGGAGGCAGTGACAGGAGGATTGCTGAGTTCGAGGCTTGCCTGGGCTACATAGTGAGCTCAGGGCCAGCCTGAACTACAAAGCGAAACCCTGTGGAAAAAAAAAAAAAAAAAAAAAAAAAGCTTCTGCACAGGAAAAGAAACCACTGGTACTGCTAAAAGACAACCAGCAACATGGGAAAAAATCTTTACTATCTGTTTGTCAGAAAAAGGGCTACTATCTAGAATATATAAAGAACTTAAACAAATTAGTCCCCCCCCCCAAGTTTAAAGACCCAATTCAAAAATGGGCATCTGAAATGAACAGGCACTTCTCAGAGGCAGAAATCAAAGCAGCCAAGAAGCATATGAAGAAATGTTCAACATCACTGGTCATTTGAGAGATACAGATAAAAACAACACTGAGATTTCATCTCACTCCACAAAGAATGGCTGCTGTTGCAAAATCAACCAGCAACAAATGCTGGAGAAGCTGTGGGGAGAAAGGAACACTTCTCCACAGTTGATGGGATTGTAGACTTGTACAACCATTGTGGAGATCAGTGTGGAGATTCCTCAGAAAACTAGGATTAGAGATCCCATTTAACCCTGCTATTCACCTGCTAGGAATATACACAAAGGAATTAAAAGATTCATATTGTAAAGACATATGTGCAACCATGCTCATAGAAACTCAGCTTGTGATAGTCCAATCTAGGAAACAACCTAGATGCCCATCAACTGCAGACTAGATAAAGAAAATGTGTTTTTGTGTTTTTTGTTAAATAAAATGGAGTATTATTTTGCCATAAAGAATGACAAGTTTCATTCATTTACGTGCAAATTGATACACCTTGAGGACACATTAATGAGTGAAATAAATAGATCACAGATATGTAAAAACCATATCTTTTGTCTGGTATGTGAACCTGTAGATGTAAATGAGTTCTATGATAGATTTTTTTAAACTAGGAAATATTCAAAGGGAATGTGGTGGGGGAATGTAATGAGGGGAAAGAACAAATATGATTTGGAAAGAAAAAGAAATAGCATGTATGTAAGGAGTGGGGGTTGTGAGTAGGTAGGGATATGGGTAAAAGTGATAATTAACTTCTGTCATCTACTAGTACAAATTCCCCAATGTTGAATGTGATTTGAGCTGTATATAAAATGTACCAATAAAGTATTCAATTATAACAAAGATTTTCTGTGTTTTCATGTCAGTACGCCTTGGTTGAACATGTAAGTTCCATCAAGGTCAGAGTATATATTTTTCACCTCTCTACATACAGCTCTTTAGAGTATATTTACTAATTTTCACCCTTTTTTCTTTCAAGATTCTTTTTTACAACAAAATGTTTAAAGTTTTTGTACTTTATATCCCCAGTGGAACTTGATTATTTTTTTCTTGGAAGTTTCTTACTATATGTATGTTCAAATTATCATTAAATTTTCCACAAATTTCGTTAAATCTGAAGACAGACCTTCAGAGCAGTTTTAACTCAATATATATTGAGTACAATATGTGCAATATTATAACCACTAAATATTAGTGGATTGGATAAATTAGTTAACAACTGTTTCCACAAATGGCAATTACATCGAGAAAATTCCTTAATATTTTATTAGCTTTTGAGTCTCAAGCAGAAATGTACCTAGTTCTTGTAATCTTGAACAAAGAATTGGACAGGATACATGAAAAAGATAGCACAGATTTACATTTATCGATAGTGGGGAAAAATATGAAAGACATGGCAATAAGATAACACAGGAAGCATTTTCTATCTGGAACTGGCTTTTTCCTCATGTGCATTTGGCTTGGTGTCAGGTTTAAGCTCTCCTGTGGAAGGCATGCTTTTTTTTTTTCAACTGATTTACCTGATATGAACAATTAACTAGAACTTTTTTGATTTGTTCTGAGGTACAATGTTGAAACAACAAAGTCTTCTCAGAGTCTGTGTTCCATGCATGCATCCTAAGTCTCATGACTTTGACACGTTATGAACACTCATGTGACCAGTTTGGGCCCAACTAGTCTCCCATTTAAAATACAAACGATTAGTTCTGAACCATACAGTGAAGAGCAGTAAGTAAAAGTGACTTTAATTTTCTTAGCTACATTTAAGTTTGCTGTTTCTGTTATTCTATCCTATTGTGTTTTCCTGAAATATAAATTTAATTGAGAAATATATTTCTGTACATTTGTTACCAATATTGGCAGTTCTGAAAATACAATAGAAAGACATGCATGACATATCACTGCTCACATAGTATAATGTTCAGGAACAAGAATCATTTATCATGCTTCAACTAGGCCTTAAATTGCCATTAAAATATATTTGGGCTGAATTCTACTGATTTCTTTATCACATAGTCCTATCCTTATGTGGCAGGCATTTCCACTCAGCCTCCCTACTGGCAACTTAATAACAGTCGAGGACAACAAAATAAATCGTGAATATAGATTTTAAAACACTACAAGGTTTGAAGATGAAATACGTTCATTACTTTGTTCTTAAGTGATTCAAAGGAGTTTTACCCAAAGATTTATTTGTTTTAATCCATAAAAAATCTACTATGCATTTCTACTTGTCAGTTTCTATCTGACAGGCACTGTGACCTAAATAGACTATGTCATGTACTACATGTAGACATGAATTAGATTATATAAATAGGCATTATATGTATGCACTTACAGTTAATAAAACAACAGCACTACATGTATCATTCACTCTTTCAAAATTTCCATCTTTATATAGCCCTAACTATGTGACATGTATTGTGAAAGATATGACATATGCTACAGAAGTAAGAGTCCATCTTAAACATTAGTGGTTGACAATCTCGTAGAATCAAGCAAACTTGATATGGGTAGGTGCAGTGGGTGAAAACTAGTTTTTTTTTTTTCATTTTTAAAGGAGATTTTTGTTTTGTTTTGTTTTTTTGAGACAGGGTCTCGCTTTGTAGTTCAGGCTGGCCCTGAGCTCACTATGTAGCCCAGGCAAACCTCAAACTCAGCATTCCTCCTGCCTCTGCCTCCTGAGTGCTGGGATTAGAGGCGTGAGCCACCACGCCCAGCTAAAGGAGATATTTTTCAATAGTTTTAGATTTAAGAGAAAGAATCCGGAGTTTCCCAAATGTTTTCTGTCTCTGTATATTTGTAGCCTTCTTTGCAATTGTCATCTCCTCCATTAGAGTACTGTGTTTTATATATATATATATATATATACATGTAAATATATAATTTTATAATATATAATATATAAATTTATATGTATGTATATATAAATATATATATATATAAATGTTAAAATTGCAATGACACAGCATAATCACCTAAATTTGTAGTCTACATCAAGATTCACTCAGTGTTCTATATGTATGGTGAATGTATGGTGAATGTTTCAATCATTTAGTCACATAGAGAGTATTTTTGCTGCCTTAAAATTCTTCTGTATTTATTCATTGCTACACCCCTCTAACCCTAAACAATCACTGAGCTTTCTATCTTCTCATTAGTTTTGTTTTTTTTAAAGAATGCCACAAAGTTGGAATTATACATCATTTAGCCTCTTCACATTGGATTCTGTCACTTAGTAGTCAGCATTTAAGATTTCTTCACATCTTTTCATGATGCTATACTGCCTTTGCATTGAATATAATCTTTTGAAGGATTTAAATAATTAAGAAATGCATAGAGAAGGAATTTCAAGTCCTGCTGAACTTTATTGGATCTTGCTTCACTTTGAAAATATAATGAAATATAATAAACTCAGAAAAATCTAGATCACATAAATCAACTTTTTTCATAAAATTTACACTTTTGACTAGAGAAGGCAATATACTCACATACCTCTTCTTTCAAATACAGCAATGGTGAAATAAAATAAAACAATTATGACTGATACTAAATTTATAGAACTTAAAATGAATGTGCAAATATACTTTTGGTTGAATTGATTCATGACAATTAGTGGAAGGATATAATAGAAAGCAGCTTTTAAAGAAATTTGAAAAAAATAAAATTACATGCAATTTACAAAAGAAGTAATTATTTTTGAGCAGTATAACCTTTATAACTTTTATGCCACTTCATAAAAGATAAAAATAGAGAAATAACTGCATTGCAATTCCAAATACAAGGCTGTTACATTCCCATAGCAATATTCACTGCATATAAGGCATTATAACATGCTATGTATTATTCCTTAAATCTTAGTAGCTATTAAGGTTGTTATCAAATGATTGCAGATGTCTACCTTTTTAAGTCTTAATGCATATTTTCTTTGACTAGAATGCCATGGGAGAGATCTTACTTAGCAAACCAGCCACGGTATCAAGGCCTAAATTCCATAAAGTTTTTCTTTTGATTTTTTTCTGAATCTTCAGGTAAAGCACATCCCTCATTTTTCTCACTCAAGTCACACCATCAAGCTATAGTTAATTCTCTTAGTTCCTAAGCTGCATATCTCTTCATACATTATGAATCTTTCAGGGGATGAATTGTGTCTTATTATGTTTCTCCATTCATAATGCCTAAGAAGAAACTAAACATATTGGGTGTACTGAATCAAAGGTGTAATTAATGTTTTTCTCTAAATATATTATTAGTAGCTGTCAGTAATGTTTATTATTTCTTGCTAAATTCTTCAAAGGTCTATCACCAAAAATCCATATCTTTTTTTTTCCATATCAGGGATTGAACTTGGGCAAAAATGCCATATCTTATGAGCCACTGACAACACAAAGGTGATCATGGGATAGTGTACGTCATAGTCAACCAATTCTTGCTGAATGAATATTGAATAAATTCAATGAAATACAAAAGATGCTTAATATATTACTTCAAACAAACATTTTGAAATGATACACAAAACAAGAAGCCTCTATTTTTAGGAGCTCTACTGTCCTTTATTGATGGAACAGTCTTGGTGCTGGAGATTCAGGAAAATACGCCCATAGTTTTTTAATCACAGCTTTGATAAGAAAGAAGTAAGTTGTTACAATAAACGTGCAGTGAGGATAATGAAAGTGAACAACAAACTTTTTAACAAGTTCACAAATAAAGGAAACATAACTCAAGTCAAGAAAGACATCCTAGAGCAAATTCTATTAAGAATGATAACTGAGTCGGGCATGGTGGCTCACGCCTGTTATCCCAGCACTCAGGAGGCAGAGACAGGAGGATTGCTGAGTTCGAGGCTTCCCTGGGCTACATAGTGAGCTCAGAGCTAGACTGAACTACAAAGTGAGACCCTGTCTCAAAAAAAAAAAAAAAGAATGTTAACTGAATCACTAATGAATTAGACTGGGAAGATGATATGAGTCAGTGTTCTAGGAAAGCTTTCCTTAGAGGCCAGAAACAAAAAGAAGATAATATTCTAGATAATAAAAAGTAAAGGATTATGTATAATTAATCCTAACTACTACTCCCACATTCAGGACCTTTTCAAATATAGTTAATTCAAGTATTTCTCAGCCTAAAATTTAGAACCAAAATGGGCTGAGGGTTTAGCTCAGCGACTCCAGCTCCTACCTTGCAAACATGAGGTGCTGAGTTTGATCCATAGTACAAAAATCAAAAATTTTTAGAGAAAGAAAATTTAATATGCTCCTTGAGAATCACTCTCCCAAGTCATCTTTTCTATCACCTCCTTCCAGCCTTCCTTCAGATGGTGCTTTCATCACTTGTGCTTCTGGTCACAAACTTATCTTATAACATGTACCCCTTTGCTCTACTTCTACGGCATGTCCACCATCTGGACACCTAGCATAAGCTGAGCTTAATGTTCTAATGTCTATTTCATTTTACAATGAATAAATCCCTCTTAGTCAGGGATTTAGTTTTGATTGGACAGAATAAATGAATGAATGAATTAGTTAATTAATGTGAAAAGTTTTATTACTCTCACTACTTCCTATTTACAGTGAAACTTTCAGGTATTTTTAAAAATGAAAATGTCTCCAAATCTCTAACTTATTTAAATTCAACTATACTTTTCCAATGCATGGAAAACATGGTCCAAAATCTTGTGTATCTAACTTGTAGAAATAAAATGTCTGCAAAATCTGCTTTCAAGATTCCCCCAGGAGTTTTAGCCTATAGGATTCCCTTCTTTGCTCTTCAGCACTATGGACAGAGGCTCCTTTCAAAGTCTCGAACAAAGTCTTGCTTTTCCTACCTACCTATGATTTCCAAAAGGAACAGTTTCCTCCTCCAAGACATTCTTATCCACCTTCTTGTTTTCATTGAGTTAATTAGTTTCAGATCTCCATGTGGTCACTTGGGCAAATGTACTGAGATTCAGGGCATGTATTTATTAGATGTTGCCAAAATTTCTCTAAAGAGATTACACAATCAAAGCAACACTCCTCCAAGGACTTCCACATGTTTTGTCAGATTTATTCTTTTTACTGCATATTTCTTGGCAGTGTAATAAATAATAGCTTCTTTGAAAAATACATTTTTCTAATTGTGTATATTTCTTGTTCAGTTGTTGGTAGGGGAAATTTATTCAATCATCAAATATTTATTTTTATTTATAATCATTGTATTCATTTTCTGCTCCTGCCATAATGAAGTGCCACAAATTTAGTCACTCAAACCAACAGCATTTGTTCTTTAATCCCGAAGGGGAAACATTCTGAAGTTAAAATAGACTAAGATCTGAGCCTCTGAATTTCTAGTAGCTTTTTATATGATTTTCTTTTCCTTCTTGTAGACACTGTTTATATTCATCTGTTCCACTTCTGTTCCTCCATCTAAGAAGATAGTGATGATATCATCAATAAATGAATGGAGAAGATGGTGCATCTACACAATACAATACTATTCAGCCACAAAGATTAAATCTGCTATTTATAGAAAAATAGGAATAAATGGAACTCTATTAAGGGAAATGTTTAAACAAGAAAGATAAGTTTCATATGTTTTGTTTCATATGTGAAAGTCTTAAAAATGACTATATACAATACTGATTACTAGAAAACGGGGGCAAGGTAAGAGGAAGTAAACTGTAATAACTGTATACTACACATAGAGAGAAGTATTACACTAAATATTAATAGGTACAATGAATATACATATATATAAACAAAAATAATTTTAAAGATACAAGATGTATTGTTGAGTCTTCTTGGGTACTCTCCCTTTATTTATCTGTAAACTATTAGGACCTAATTTTAAGGAGTAATTAGATTAAATTGGTTCCAAATGAAGAATATTTATGCTAAAATCAGTTTTAATTCTTTATCTGGCTTCAAAACTCCACAGTTTCTTATTTTGTCACTTACACATGAAATGTCATTACTACTTAGTTTTTATGCCAAAATTCAATCAATTAGAGGATGATAGAGTGCATTTTTCTCTAATTTCATTTTAACTCAGTGTACTTCTACTTTGTCTAATACCTCAAACAATTTGTGATAGTTAATCTTCATTGTCTATTTGACAATGCTTGAGAAATGCTTAAGAGATTAACACAGAGCACTTCTGGATGTGAGAGTGTAGATCATGGGGTCTTGACCTTGAAAACTGTATCTTATCCCTGGCTCCTTCCTTTCTTGAGCAGTCGTGATCCATCAGTCATGGCAGCCCACTCTCGCTCTGCAGAGCATATGGTTTCCCTACATTTAAGTCACCTGCACTCATTCCGCAGAGCATATATCTTTTCTTACCTCTCAATTGTAAAACCATGCTTCCTTTTGCATGTGGTTTGCAAATTATTTGCTCAGGACAATAACCCAACAAGAATCTCGAGGTATTCACATCACTATAAAATCCTACTACTATTTTTGGCAGAACTAAACAGAACATAAGAAAAAGTAGTAGCCTATATCCTCTCTGGAAGCAGAAACAGCTAATCCTCTATTGTCTTCCATCAGGTGCTTCAGTTGTTTGACACCTAAAACAGGGTACAGGTAGTGGCTTTGTACAGTCACATGCCAAGTGCATAGTTTGCTTTTAAGTTTTGATTGGCTCTCAGTTTGTCCCTAGCTTATTTGAGTGTACCTAAAGCTAAGCTAAATGCAGTAGCTTTCTGCTTTGAACATTGTCTAGATCTCTCCATTGTTAAACCCAGAAAATATTATAAGTAGCACTCAAGTTATAGGGGTCTGTGGACCCATCTTCAAAACTATCAGGATCTTTTGAAAATATTGGATTTGTCTGGGACTTTAGCCTCTAGTGAAGTTCATGAGCTTTTATTGGCTCAAGGATTATACAGAAGAGTTTGAGAAGACCTCCCAGTGTCATCGTTTTCACTGATGAGATGGGGGAGGTATGTATACCTCTTCCAAGATAGGTTGTATCTGAGGACAGGATCGTCAAAGATATTTTTTTTCCTTGAAGGGCTCTCTTAGTATCATGGTTCTTGAGCTTTTACATAAAGGCCTGACCATAAAGGATTGTATAACATTTCCTTGCCTTTTGGAAAAAAAAAAGACTAATAATAAAAATGTCATAATTCAAATTTTTATTGTGTCCCCATTTTTTTTACATTTCCCCGTTGATACTGGAACCAAGTCGAGGGAGGGGGCTGTGAAGAGAAAGTGATCACTCTGAGATGTCTCAGAGGATGTTTACTTCAAAAGGAGGAGAACCAAATATTTTCTAAACAGTCCCTTGTGAGACTCTATTACTACTAGCCAGAAGTCTCCAACAGAAATGACACTGGTGTCTTTTCCTAAGCCTATGCATATATTTCAACTCACTGAGACACCTTCAGTGTCAATTTTTTTCCAAATTTTTAAGGATGTAGATATTATAAGTTTTCCCATGGAGTATCATTGAGTCCAGATAAAAAGAAGACCTTTCTGATTTCTTCAAGGGGCATATTCTGCAGAAAGAGGTAAACTCACTGAGTTTCCAGGGATAGCTTTCATGAGATTTAACTATACTACTACTAAGTGGATATCTCTAAACAGAGTCTGATTGGAGTCTGTTTGCTTATTTGTTTATTTATTTATGTATTTATTTATTTCTTCAGACTCTCTATACCCTCAGAGAGAAGTGTGAAGCTATACCAAAGGTTCCATCCAAGTACCAAACCAGTGTGGAGCCCCTCCAATCCTGGTGCCTCCAACTAGCAACTTTGAAACAATGTCCCTTACATTATCCCATTAATAAAAACTTTGGTCATTAAGGTAGTAAACCTAGAAACCTCCTTTTTATCATTTAAGAAAAGAACAAGAAAACCTTAAAAATAGCTAAGTACAAAGATAGAATTTGTTATCTCCTAACTTTAGCTCTATTTTTGCATACTCACAACACTTAAGTTGACTTTTAATGGTTGTCCCTTTGTTCTATTTAAAAACATCTCCTCAGGCACATGTTTTTAAGTTACTTGAATTTTTATCAGGATAAAAAGGAGGGGATCTAACTCAGTTCTGCAGAGAAGAAAGGAAGAGATCATTATGTTTCCTGAAAGCAGAGGCCTTGGAGATTTAACAAATGACAGAAGCACGAGGATCAGGATAGTTCCCTGAAAAAGTGACTGTTGAAGCTATTTCTCTCAAAAGAATGATAAAACTGAGAAGAGTTTCTAGCAGCCCCTAACCTATGCAGTCATGGAGGATTTAGCCAATTCCACAGGTCACCATTAAAGCACAGATTCCCATTCTAACACACACACACACACACACACACACACACACAAAATGAACACCTCCATGCAAACCCACCCCCAACATGGTGGAACACACTGGGGTCAGGAAGCATGACAGTCTGACGCAGGGATGGAAAGAGCAGCAGATGAGATAGGAAGCAGCAGGTCAGGCCAGCTCTGGTATGAACAACTGAAGATGTAAATGAGTTCTAGAATGCATGATATACACTTTGATATAGTAAATATTCAAAGGGAAATAGGGCTTAGGAGTAAGTAGTGAGGGGAAAGAAAAAAATTGATGGTGAAAAAGGAAACAAAGCTGTGCATATAGGAGGCGAAAGAAGAAGGATTGGTGAGTTTGAGGCTTGCCTGGGCTAAATAGTGAGCTCAGAGCCAGCCTGAACTACAAAGCAAAACCCTGTCAAAGAAAAAAAAGAAAAGAAAAGAAAAGATTCAAATAGAAAAAAAGTTCTATCTAACCTATTTTACAGTAGGTTTATTGTTTCTGTTTTAATATTTACATCTCTAATCCACTTTTAGTTTGATGGGTAGAGAAGATTGATCTAGCTGTAATCTTTGACAAGTTGAAACTCAGTTTTTCTAGTACCATTTGTTAAAGAGGATATCTTTCCTCCTTTTAAGGTGTTTGGCTCCTTTGTGGCAGATGACGTGGTTTATAATATCGGGAATTGTTTCTATTTTGTTCTACTGACCCTCAGATCTATTTCTTTGCCAGTACCATGCTGTTTTATCACTGTGGCTTTGTAGTATAGTTTCAGATTTGGGAATTGCAATAATGCCTGCCATGTTCTCCTTGCCTAGAATTGCCTTTCCTATTCCAGGTCTCTTTTGGTTCCAGATTAATTTTGTATTGTATTATCTAGCTTTATGAATATGCTAGTGAGATTTCAATTGGAATTGCATTAAATCTGCATAGTAGTCTTGGTACAATGGAGATTTTGACACTATCGGTTCTTCTTATCCAGGAAAAAAGGGTGTCTTTCCATTTCCTGATACTATCTTCCATCTCCCTTTGCAGACTGCTGTTGTTTTCAGAGTAGAGGTCTTTGACCTCCTTTGTTAGATTGATTCCCACATTATTTTTTGGATGCTGTTGTGAAAGGAATTAATCCCCCAATTTCTCTCTCAATGAGTTTGTTGTTCACGCATACAAAGGCTATTGATTTTTGAATGTTGAACTACAAGGCAAAATTTTTTTAATTAAAAATTACTATGGTTAAAGATAGCATTATGGTTAATTCTATCAGCTCAAAATATTCCCTCTCACTTTGAATACAATTACCTAATTGTCTTGCTACTTTCTGAGCTGCATTTGGAAGTTCTATTCTGTGACAGGCCAACAGGGTGATAAAAAATAGTATAAATGCTACCTTTGCAAGTCATCCAATTGAAAGGCAGGCTGACAATAACATTACAGTGTGCCCTCTTCTACATTAGTCACCAAATTTGTCACCAAGTGACTTCTGGCTCTTCTAAAAAAGCAAAGTGGTCATAAAAATAGGTATTTTTAATGGATTCAGGACATCAAAGAAACCACAACAGTGTGCAACTAAAGACCCTTGTGAAAAAAGACTTCTAAAACTGCCTCAAAACGCGGCAAGCATAATGTATAAATGTGTTAGTAGCAAGCAGGAGTATTTGAGGGGAATGTGGTCATGTGTATTTTAGTGTAATCATTTTTTTAAATAAACATTTTTCTTTCATACTTCATATCTATTCAATGAAATCTTAGTGATTTACTAACACATATAACACATGAATGAAACTACGATTAAACTGAGTCAAAGAAATATTGAAAGAACAATAATTTACAAAATGTAACTACATTTTATAACCCTTTAGGTAATTCAGTACTTGTAGTGATCAAAAGCAGACCAAAGTTTATGGGTAGAAAGAAGATAAAGGTTCTTGTGTTCCAAACTTCAAGAGGATTTGAAGCATAAGGATCGCCCCAAGGGTTCAGCATTGGATGAGTGGCCCCAGTAGTGACAACAGTGCTCAGAGATGAGGTTGCTCAAAGTGACTGGATAACAAGGGCTTTGATCTCCTCAATGATTTAGTCTTCTAGTAGGTTCATAAAAATGATCTCCTAAGATGCCATGACAACCTAGGGGAACGACAAGGGTCCCTAGGCACACACTTGAGCAACATGTCTGGCACTCAGTTCATTACCCCTGGCTTCCTCCACCTAGCTTCTTGGCTGTCTTCCCACTTGCTGTGCTCTCCACCACGATGTGCAGCATGATCTCATGTCCAAACACAATGCTGCCAACTGACCCTGGACTAATACCTCTAAAACCACAATTGAAAATAACTTTTGCCCTTTAAAATCTTGTCTTGGATTCTTTGTCACAGCAACAGGAAGCACACTCGGAATATAAGAGAGTTAGAGGAAACTTTTGAGAGTGATAGATATGTTCACTGCCTTCATTAAAATAATACTTTGATAAGTATATAGATAGTTCAAAGGTTACCAAATTATAAACTTTTTAACTTTACAGTTTTTGTATGACAATAATATTTAATAAATCACTTTAAAAATTAAGGTTTTTGGCATGACATGAAAGGACATTAAAAGGTAATTGGACATGCTGGGCGTGGTGACTCACGTCTGTAATCCCAGCACTCGGGAGGCAGAGGCAGGAGGATTGCTGAGTTCGAGGCTTGCCTGGGCTACATAGTGAGCTCATGGCCAGCCTCAATTACAAAGTGAGACCCTGTCTCAAAAATAAATAAATAAATAAATAAATAAATAAATAAATAAATAAATAAGGTAATTGGACAAAAATGTTTAAAAAAACAAGCTTAGAACACCTTGTAGTACTTCAGAGAAGATATCTTGCAATGATGAAAATTTGTCAAAAAAACAAAAGTACAAGCAGAGGAATATCAAAGGTACAACAAAGTAAACATTAAGATAAATAAGAGAGTACTGCATGATACTCTGAGTATAAAAAGATTGTCACATCATTACATAAAACAAAAATGGAAATATAAGACAAAATCACTTGTACAGAAAAATTCAAAATACTTCGCACAGACTATCCATCCTCAAAATCCCATGAGTTTGAGGCCACCTTGGGTTACACAGACAGTTCAAATTTAACATAAATAACCTAGTGATAACTGATCTCTAATACAAAAATCTAAACTCAAGGCTATTTTAAAATTCATAACATTAATCTCAAAACTCTCAAGGATGTCAAAAACAAGGACTATCTGAGAAACAATCACACCAAAGAAAAACCTCAAACAACATGATAACAAAATTTAATGTAGTATCCTAGGTGGTTCTTGGGAAAGATAAAAAGTACATCAACTGAAGAAATTTGAATACAGAATACATTTTATTTATTCATAATATACCAATATTTGTCTTTTTATTGTGACAAATCTATAATACTAATAGTAAGGGAAACTGACTATTAAGTTTATGGGAATTCTACTATGCTTACAGTATATTCAAAAATTGAAAAATGTTCAATATTTTAAGAAAGTGTTTATTTGAAAAAAATTCACTGAAGCTGGGCATGGTGGTACATCTCCCAAATCTCAGCACTTGGGAGGCTGAGACAGCCTGAACTAATACTTAGACCGTGTCTCAAAAAAAAAAAAAAATTAAAAAGAAAGCCAGTAATTGCAATGTAGATGTTGTGTCTTAAAAAATCTACAATTTAATGGATATGAGTCCTAATTTTTAGGTTTCTATCTCAATTGTGATAGATAGCAGCATAACTTTTAATCAATTGCTTAAACTTCTTTGAGAAAATAAAGAGTAATTTCTTCTAGACTATGGGCTTTAAAAGCTTTATTTATGCAAAATATT